>WIXG01000442.1:0-55730 GCA_009869945.1 Mesaphorura yosii | reverse complement strand
TTTATTATTTAGAATCAATAATTGACAACTCGACGATCGAACGAGACTCGATCTTCAACTCAACTGGACGCTGACTGTCCTCTCACTGAACAGGACACTGACTCCAGCGACATGAATGCCGCTCCCTTCTCTTCTCGCTCGCTTGCATGCTCTTTAACATAAACTAACCTAAACTCGGCATTCAGATGCCACACAGTCGAAGGAGGGCAAAAAGAGGGCGTCCGTGAAGGGAATTCCGAGTCTTTTGAAGTTGTACTCCAGTCCATGCCCGTGGTAATCGTCTGCCGTCGCGATGATTTTGAATCCCTCCTGTCCAAAGAGCTCCTTGTTTGTCGCGATTGTTCGTGGCTTGAGTGGTACTAGGATGTCGCTGGTGAAGTAGGCGATGTAAGCCTGCCCTGGCAGAAGGAGAAGGAAGAAAATCAAGCCCGTCCATTGAGGCCACTGCCGGTTGTTCTGCAGCGGGAGGCCAATCAGGCTCCAGAGCACGTCGAACGCGAACCATGGGCTACGGCCCAATATTCCCGCCACGATGCCAAGCGCCAGGTGGCAGCTCCAAGACGCCAAGTCGAAGGGGCGGAAGAAAAATGTCATCGGCGAAGGCAAAAAAGAAATGGAGCTACGGCAGTAGAGGTGACGGTACTCGTTCACGATGAGGAGGACGAGGCTCGAATGGGCCTTTGTAAACTCGGTGCCCCGACTCAGACCCGACTGGGAGAAATGGAAGCAGACCTTCACCCGAGGCCCGGTCGGCGCCTCGAAGTCGACGGAGGTCAGGTTGATTCGGGCTGAAACCATGCCGTTCAGCACGAGGAAGAGGTGTCCAACTCGCCAGAAAATGTGCATTCGCCCTTCGATGTCCGGCTCGTCATCGAACCACCCCTGATTCGTCTCCAGATTGTGACCTTGCCCGTGGCCGTTGAGGGCCGCGTGGACCAAGACAAACTTTCCTGCGTCTGTGGGGAGGGTCACTTCCTGAATCCAGAAAATCGTGCTGTGATTGGGACAGAGGTAGCCCCGGAAGACCGGGCGACTCTGTTCGAATCCATCGGGGGAGGATTCCCATAAAACTAGAGCCACGACCGGATTTCTATCTTGGAAGAGCGTACTTTCCCAGACTTCGTCCCTGAGGTTTCTTTCCAATTTCGCGTTTGAAGCTGACGACGGCGGGCTCATTACCTCGGTCGTCGCCCGGAATCAGGAACAGAGCTACGAACACTGCCGCGTAATCCACGTACGCGTACTGCGACGCTTTAATCAAGCTGGAGGTCGTCGCCCAGTCATGAGAAATGGTGACGTATAGGATGCACTTTGTCCGTGTGCTGGCCGACTGCTCCGCAAGGGTTCTGTTCCCGAATCGACTCAGTCCGCTTGAATACGAGACGATTCGCGGAGCTGGGTCTTGTCCAGGGCTGGTGGAATGCAACCGCAGCTGGCGTTCGATGTCTACGTTCGCATATCCATTGGCGGTTATGACTACGGTCAATTGGAGAATGCACTGGGGCGGCTTCAGGAGAGGAAGAGCCGGCGCCAGTGCGAGCGCCTGACGCAACGTGGCTGACGGCTGCGGTGACAAGAACAGGACTTCTTCAAATTCGGCAAAAATTTCTGAATTCTGAGTTCTGACTTCTGACAAATTTTTCTTCACTTTAGGTAAACCCCACTTTGCATTACATCACAATTTCTCGTCTGTGGACAATATGAGTGTCGACAAGGGTCTTGAGATTGACCTTGATTCTCGACGCAACTTAGAATGTTAAAATCCACGCTGTTCCTACCTCCACCATTGTGTGAGTAAAACGCTGACTTAGCCTACGTAACCTTGACCCTGACCCAAAATAACGGCTTACTGCTTGGTTGGGGCAGAAGACATGGTATTCCGTTTACTGACATGATCACAGATTTACAGTCAAGTCACCTAACCAGGCTTCGCAGGCTGGCGAACCTTGAACTTCGAAAGACTGAGACCCTCATTTCGCCTGACATTCGCCGCCTGGCTATTGGCGACGGTAGTTATTTCTAACGGGTACTCGGGAATTCTCACCACGCTGATGGTTAAGGAGGTCGTGCCGCCAAACCCGGAGTCAGTCAGCGAGCTCCTGGCCGGTGTTCACACTTGATGCCAAGTGGCGGGTAGCATGTTGGACTTAGAGCTTTTGCAACCGTTCTTGGAGAGCCCACAATGTGACGCCTCCAGTCAGTCAAATTACGTTGTTTTTCTGCCACAGCTGCTCCCGACTGGAGTCTTCAGCCCACAAACCAACTATCGCGGTTTCCGGCGTGCCGTCTTGGCGGGTGCTGAAGTGAAGATACACGGGCACGGAAGCCAAAAGGTTCCAAAGAATTTTCTGCTGTTTGAGCTCGCCCCGCCGGGACGAGTTCTAGGTTTTTTTAGGCACGTCTTGAGAATGGAGAAACAGGTCGTTTCCCACGGGCCTGCGCACCCATTTGTTGGTGACCGCTCTTAAATCATCTCCACCAACCTCCGGCACTTTAAGCCCACAATTCGGGCCGCCACGGAGTCGGGCATTTACCAGGAGTGGGAACACCTGGATAATTGGCGCACGGATTTCAGAATGAGAATGTGGAGCACAATCTTCTATCCAGAAAGTAGCACGAGCTCGTCATTCAGCCAATCATCTTCAACTTGCCAGAGTCACGGCCTCCTCCATGTCAGGGCTCCGGGCACCTGTAGAGAGCTCCACTCGTCGTATTTTGTGCACTCATTCTTCTCTCAACACTCGTATTCTTCATTGAAGTGTTTCCAATAACTATATTCTTTGGACATGTCAACTGCATGCTCGTAATCTCGAGAGCCGCTGCTGTCATTCGATTACATTTCTGCAGGATGCATTACAAATTCGCACGCTAAGCTTGCCGTTTAAGGTACATGAGCCCTGTGCTTGCGTAATTCCAAGCCAGCGCAGCCGTGTTGTCTCGAATTTCACCTTTCACGGCAGCTGCACCCTTTCGCTTTGCGAAGGCCGGCCAGCCAGCCAGCCAGGTGACAGCTGCACTGCACTTTCCTTCAACAATGAAAAGGGTCGGGCACAAGCACACACAAAAGCATACAAGGGCATGGGAACCGGTTTCTCGTTTCGTTCTGCCACATGCCACATGTTCATTGTTCATCTGTTGTGGCTTGGCTGCTTGGTCTACGGTCTTATGCAATCTGTGCATGAGAGAAGGGGATGAATGTATGAGCAACGGGAGAGATGAGGTGCGTGAATGAGTCACATCCGTGTCGTGGCCGAGAGAGTCCGGAGCCCGAACGCATCTTCTCTCAATGCATTGTGATGCACTTACATTGCTCAAATGCTTGGCTGCTTGGCAGATGTCAATGTTCCTCTGCAAAACATAAACACACACTCCAGAAAGGCAGAGCGACAGAGGCATTCATTCGGCCGACTACGGAATCGGAATCAGGGCATTGCATTGCATTTAATCAATCAGCAATTAACACCTGCGAATTGACTCGAGCTTTAATTGGACACCGAAAATCGATTCTTCGATTTTGAACTTCTGCGCTCAGTCCACACGAAACCAAACCAGGCAAGTTTAAGTTAATTAACGCCCGTAATCGAAAGTTAATTGCTGATAAGCTACGTACGTGCGTACGCGAAATTGAGCTAATTAACAAAGAAATTGAGGCACGGCCACAACGAAGACAAGGATAATACAGGCGTGAGCCGAGCCGAGCCGTGCTTGCGTGAGTCAGGAAGCTGACTCAGAAATTCGCGAGTCGCGACTCACAAATAACAATTCAGAATTCGCGAATTGCAATTTCAAACTGCGTGCATGTCATTCACTCGTGCGTAACGTAAACAAATTGCACACGGGACAATTGCAATTACGGTTTCAAGTTCCAATTGTGGCAGCGTTCGGGAATTAATTCTTGTTATTTATTTGTCAGGCGTTCGTTCCATCAAGGCCTCATTTGCGAATTCGCAGAAGGTGGTGGCCGATTTGCAGGAGATTCGAGTGGGATTTAAAATTTAAAGATCCAGCCGGCCAGAAGATCGACCAATCGTGATCTCTGCTTCAATCCATCGAACAAGTGAGTACAAAAATTACGGCATAAAATTGCGAGCAGAATTTCCAAATTGCAGTGAAAATATTTCTTTTCATTTCAGGAGCGAACGATCAGCAATGCAATTTTAATCATTCCTAGTCAACATCTCGCATTCGTATTCGATTTCGATCGCAATTTGCATTTACGCACAATTAACTTCAACTGCCCTTGCAATTTTAGTCATTCTCACCTCGCATTTAAAATGTTAATTTAATCCTGCCCGCTGGAACATCTTCATCGAATCCCTGTTCCTGGACTGATTTATTAAATTAAGAAAACTTGCTCAGTGTTGTTGTGAATGTGATTGTGCCAAAATTGTCAATACCAAGAAAAAAAGAAAAGAATCGTGATCAGTGATTCCTGCTCAGTTCAGTGAATGTGCTCCGGTCATTCAATACCAACCAACTGCCCAATTAATCAAGAATTTGTTAATTGAGTGTGGCTCCTGCAAGTTTGACATTTGCGGTTGATTGATCATTGAATCGATTCATTAATAAGTGCAATCGCAACCCCAATTTCGTTTTAAAATTGTGGTCAATTCCATACGAGCTCGGACGATGGCCCGACGACTTACGCACGGCGGAGTGCGTAAGCATGTCGTTGCCCTCTTCTTGGCTGCTGCGCTCGTGTGTGGCTGGAATATCGATTCGGGTACGTAAAAACGTGTGCAAAAATGCATTGCAGCTCGCGCTCGGCTCCGATTCGGGCTTTACGCAAGTAGTGGTCAAATGCAATACAGTGCACTTCTCGTAACGCGTGTGGTCTAAGAATAGAAAGAATCTTGATTCTTGATCTTGGCTCTTCTTTCCTTCAGACTAAGCGATCGCGTGTTGCGTGTCGCGTGCCAATTTGCGAATCCGATGCGAATTGCATTTTTCGCAAATGTGAATGCAAAATCTATTGATTCGCCAATTATCCCGTATTTTCAGGCGCTGCGAGTCAGCCCAACTCTGACGACGAGACCGGACCGGTTTTCATGAAGGAGCCGCCGAGCAAAGTGGATTTCAGCAACTCGACGGGGGCCGAAATCCCGTGCCAGGCTCGCGGGAACCCGCAGACGGAAATAATTTGGCTCCGTGGCGACGGGACAGCGATCGGGGACGTGCCGGGACTCCGGCAGGTGCTCGCATCGGGCGCGCTCGTGTTTCCGCCTTTCCGCGCCGAGGACTACCGCCAGGAAGTGCACGCCCAGACTTACATCTGTCTGGCAAGGAATCCGGTCGGAACAATCCACTCAAGGGACGTCAACGTGAGAGCAGGTACGCAACCTTGCCTTCGCGAGCGCGGCGCGAACAGCATAAAAAAGCATCTTGCACGCGCGTATTTGAATTTTTGAATTTACGCGCATTTGTTTACGGGGGTTCAGTGGTAAGCCAATCGTACACGGCCAACGTGTGGGAGGAGCATGTCATCCGGGGCAACTCAGCCCTCCTCAAATGCCAGGTCCCTGCCTTCGTGGCGGATTTCGTGAGCATCAGCGCCTGGCTCGCTGATAACGAGGCGATCGAGATTGGAGGGGCCGGCGGCGCAGGCGCGTTTGGTAGGTTTAGGCTCAGGCGTCGGGAGGAGTCAATGGAAAGAGGCGCGGGCGACGTGGAAAATGAAAGTGAAGGCGGGTTGAATTAAACAAGCATTGTAACGTTTACCGTACAGTTGTGAGCCAGCCGTACTTTTCCAACGTGCTGGAGGAGCAAATCATCCGCGGCAACTCGGCGCTGATCAAATGCCATCTCCCGGCGTTTGTCGGCGATTTCGTGCACGTCTCCGGTTGGCTCGTGGACGGCCAGTCGATGATCACGAATAACGAGGACGGAAAACTCAGCTACGGTAGGGTCAAAACCCTGGGCGGCAGGGTCAAGAACGAATCGGACAGGCAGGCATTGCGTTCGTGCGCCCGCCAAATTTAAAATTGCATGGAATTAATGCTTCCCTATAATTTTTCATGTCATCGCGCATCGTATCAGTCGTGAGCCAGGCTTATGCAGCCGACCTGCTGCAGGAATACGTCATTCGCGGCAATTCAGCACTCATCAAATGTCATCTGCCAGCGTTCGTCGGCGATTTTGTGTCCGTCGTCGCGTGGTTCGATGGGCAAAGCACATTCACTTTGAATGACGACCATAAATTTAATTACGGTAACGGAGTCACTCACAAGGAGAGACCACAGGTCTCTTTCAAAGTCAGTTCAAAATTTTTGTGATGATAGCCCCTGCTTTGAAACCCCCAAAGAAACCCCCTGATCTCAGTTCGCGCAACGCTCAAAGGAACCCGAGATATTGCAAAAAGAATCTTGGAATTTGCACATGGAGATATGCAAGCTTGTTAGAACCGTTTGTTTGTAACTTTAATCTTGTTAATATTTTGTTTTATAAATTCGTAAGGGGGGCTGCACATTAAAATAGCAATTTCACGTGTTAATTTCCATATTTCGACATTGGCGAAAATTCCTTGGTTCCTATCAGCGTTCTGCGAAATAAGATCACTTTGCGGGGTTTCAGGGCAGGGGCTATCACCACAAAAATTTTGAACTGAATTCGAAAGGGGACATGTGAGCTCTCCTTGTCAGTTTTGAGTTTTGGGGCAAGGAGTCAAGAGAGTCGAGTCAAGCATGGCGCGAGCGAATGCTAGCGCGGGCACGCGGAGTTTGAAAAGCAACAGATGGCGCTCGTTCTGTAATCAATTTTTTACGCATTCGTTAAAGTCGTCAGCCAGCCGTATGCTGCCAATCTTCTCGAGGAGTACGTCATCAGAGGCAATTCGGCCATTATAAAATGCCATCTGCCGGCGTTTGTGTCGGATTTCCTGGCCGTCATTGCCTGGTTCGACGGGCAAACGCCGCTCAGTGTGAACGAAGAGTCGAGACTCAATTCTGGTAATTCCCGGCGATGGTGGCACAGCCTCCCGAAAGAGGGTGGGGCGGGCTAGAACAATCGGACAAAGCGCGCGCGTGCGCGAGTGCGCGGGCTGCTTTGAATGAAGAAGACACGAACTTAACCTAGCGTCATGCAATTTTGTAGTGGTAAGCCAGCCGTACTCGGCCAGCTTTCTGGAAGAGCATCTCATCCGCGGCAATTCAGCCATCATGAAATGCCATCTGCCGGCTTTCGTCGGGGATTTCGTGTCCGTCGTCGCGTGGACGGACGGGCATTCGACAATCACCTACAATGACGATAACCGGTTTAATTATGGTAAACACACCCATTTCCGGGCGTTTCCGCTTCGGCGGCGGGTGGGCGCGAGTCAGGTTTGGTTGGACATGGCGCGCGAATGCTCGGGTGGACGCGATCGGTCAAACGCTAATTCCTTCTCGGTCACAATTTCAGTCGTGGCGCAGGCGTACGACGCCAATTTCATGCAGCAGGAGTACGTAATTCGAGGCAATTCGGCGCTGATGAAGTGCCACCTCCCGGCGTTCGTTGGCGATTTCGTGAGCGTCGTCTCCTGGTTTTACGGGGACGAGGAAATTCTGTTGCGGGACTTTGGGGCTGGTGTCGGCGTTGGCGCGGGTAAATGGCCGGGCGAAACGAGGCCAGAAGGGCGAGAGCGAGAACAAATCGGATATTGCATAGTGCGACTGCGGCGCTAAATTTTGAATGCGGTTTCCAGTTGTAAAGCAGTACTACGCGATCAACGTGGTCGAAGAGTACGTCATTCGGGGCAACTCGGCGCTGATGAAGTGCAACCTCCCCGCATTCCTGTCTGATTTCATTTCCGTGAGCGCGTGGTTCCAGGATAAAGCTCCCATTAATCCCAGCGGCTCTGAATACGGTAAGGCTCCTGCCAGTCGGGAGCCAAGAACAGCGCAGCACAACAGTCGGACATGGCGCGGGCGCTCGGCGAGCGTATTTTTGAATTTACGCGAAGCAAAAGTAACTCACCCTCATGATTCGCGATTTGCGGGTGCTTTCCAGTTGTTGACCAGCGCTACGCCGCCCGCGTCTCAGACGAGGACGTGATTCGGGGCAACCACGCAATACTGAAATGTGGGATTCCCGCGTACGGCACGGATTTTGTTGGCGTGGACGCGTGGTTGGAAGACAATGAGCGAATTGAGAGCGGCGCTGGTTCTTACGGTAAAATGACACCTGCGTGGGTGGGGCGGAGTTTCGGCGCGATCGGACATGGCGCGACGCGGGGATAGTGCTGCGCGGGGGCGGCAAACACACGCGGGGAATGGTAGCTGATTGCTTACACTTCATTCTAGTTGTTAGCCAAGCGTACGACGCTGACCCGATCAAGGAGCACTCGATTCGGGGCAACAACGCCCTCATCAAATGCCAGCTTCCCTCCTTCGTCGCCGATTACTTGACCGTCGTGGCCTGGCACGCGCACGCGCTCCCTCGAGGTGACCGCCAAGGCGATGGCGAAGGGCAAGTTTACTCGATGGATACGTCGGCCAACGCCAATTTCGGTACTTTGCTAGCCCATGTGCTCAGTGGGACGGGGCGGTACAAGCAGAGGACATGGCGGCGCGGCGCGGCGCGTGAGCGAATGCACGGCAGCCCTTATCGTAATCGAACCCTTTCTTTATCTAATCATTATCGCGCAGTTGTATGGCAGCACTATATTGTCGAGGTGCACAACGAGCACGTGATTCGGGGCAACGCGGCGGTGCTCCGCTGCAACGTGCCCTCTTTCGTCGTCGACTTTGTGGGGGTGACTCTCTGGCAGGATTCGGAGGGGGAGTCGTACCGCCTGCACGAAGGGGAGGGGTCCGCTGCGGGGGCGGGTGGGTTACGAGATGTCGCGCTTGAAAGGGGCCAAGAACAGTCGTGGGTGCAGGCGGGAAGGCGCGCCGGCTCTTTTTTTGATAAATTCACTCTTCCTTGACAGTTACTTTTGCGCTGTTTTCTAGCCGTGTCGCAAGTTTACGCCATCGAAGTACACAATCTGTACATAATTCGGGGCAACTCCGCCATCCTCAAATGCGAACTGCCCTCCTTCGTCTCCGACTTTACCGAGGTCGTCGGCTGGATCGTCGACGGCCCGGGCGGCGGCACAGGCGAGAGGGAAGAGTACGTCGGGGGCTCGGGCGCCGGCGCGGGAGGCGTTTCACAGGGTTAGGGTCCTGTGGGTTCGGGCCCCGAAGGAGTCAGAACAGCGATAGGCGAGGGCGATGGCCCGTGCGTTTTTTGGCAGCTTGGCGCTTTCTTGTCCTTTTTGCCCTTTTTGAGCCCGGTATATCTTTCAGTTGTCTCGCAAAAGTACGAGTCGGAGGTCGTGTCCGAGTACGTCATTCGGGGCAACTCCGCCATTCTCAAATGCATTCTCCCGCCTTTCGTCACCGATTTCGTGTCCATCGTCGCGTGGATGGCGTCAGACGGCGGGGGCGCAGGCGCAGGTGGAGGTGATAACGTAATTTCGCACGTGGAGACGGGCACCCAAGGTCTGTCCCCTGCCTTGTCAAGGGGTCGAAGGGGTGCAGGCGATCGGACACGGCGCGGCGGCGGAAGCGACGCGAAGAGCTAAAATACCGTGCAGTAGAGTGATTTAAAGTTTGCCGCTTTTTCCTTGATTTTAATTCGCAGTTGTGACGCAAGTGTACGACATTCACAACAGCGTCGAGTACGTCATCCGCGGGAATTCCGTGCTCATGAAGTGCGAAATTCCGAGTTTTATGACGGAGTTCCTGGAAATTGTTTCCTGGAGGGACGACGTGCAAAATGTTTACACGCCCGCGGCGCTGGCGGGCTCCGGCTACGGTACGGCAACGGCTCAGGCCACGGATAGGGGGAGGTTAGGAGCCTAAGCACGTGAACATGGCTGGCGCGCGCCCGCCAGCGCATTTTGAATTTCGGCGCGCTCCACCAACGCACCACGTCGAAGCGCCAAGCGCCGTGCACTCGCCCGCCATGTCCGATTGTTCTTGACTCCTTCCACGCCCAACATACTTTCATTCCAACCCCCACACGTCGAGCCCATGTTAATCACTGTCTTGTGCTGCGTAGACGGGAAATTCGTCGTTCTACCCTCTGGCGAGCTGCACATCAAGGACGTGACCCCCGAGGACGGGCTGAAGGAGTACAGGTGCCAGACGAAACATCGCCTCACAGGTGAAACGAAGCTGAGTGCGAGTGCCGGTAAACTCGTCATCACAGGTATGTCAGTTTTTGATTGTGAAGGCTGCTCTGGAGTAAAACGAGGGCTGGGGCGAGACGAATTGCAGAGGGGTTGGGACCAAAACGGGGAATGGGTGAAATTTTACTCCAGGGCAGCTCAGTTTTTTCATGAGGCAATCATAATTCAGTCTGGTCCCTTTCCATGGCAGAAGTTAAAGCCTGTAAGGGGAGCTTCAGGGGAGGGGGTAAAATATTAAGTGGTTTTCAGGGGAGCGGTAATTTCGACGATTGTTGGGTGTCAGACTGAATTATGATGAGAGGGGCGGCCCGAAGCCTGAATGTCATGCCGAGCCTGAATATAAACAGACGGGGGACGGAGGCGGGAGGCGCGGCTGGGCGTGGGCGAAGGGCACGGTCGCGCTATCGCGCGGGTGTTTTAGTTTCCCTTATCAGTAGTCTGATTTCCAGAGCCGGCTTCGAGCGTGGCGCCCAAGGTCGCCTTTGCGGAGCGATTCCGTTTCGCCGAGACGCGGGTCGACGGGCCGACGACACTCCATTGCGGCTTGTCAGGCGGATTCCCCATCCCGCTGCATAGGTGAATAGTGAATGGCCGAGTGCCGAGTGAACTCAGACCTTGTCGCAGTCGCGCTTATCAGTAGGATCGCACAGCCTACGCGTAGGCTTAGGCAGGCGCATGTGTCAGTCAGGGTTCGGGCTAGGCCCCAAAGAGCACTTCGCTAACTCTGAGGGCTCTGCATTACTCTGCGTTGTATTTTAGAACCCGTCGGCAGCATTGCCCCAAAATTCTCCTCTAAATCGGAAACGGCCGCCTACACGTGGGCGGAGGGCGACTCTCTGGCGCTCGGCTGCCTCGCTCAGGCGTTCCCGACGCCCAGTTTTCGGTAAGTTAGATGCGCAGGAGCAAGAGGGCAATCAATAAAATTAGGCAAAAGGCAGGCAGGCGCACTCAGGCTCCAGGGTCGTGATCTCAAAAGTTTAACGCTTTGAAAAGCTGAGGCACTGTTTCGTCTCATCCTCAGAGCCCATGGGCAGCTCCGCACCCAAACTACCCCACGATTCGAATCTCAGGGCGATGGAGCGGGAAGTGAAGGCCGCCATTTCGATCAATTGCATCGGGCAAAGCTGGCCACCAGCAAAATTTCAGTAATTCAAGCATTCGTAAGCTAAGTCAGAATCAGGCATGCAATGTGTTCAGGCACATCGGGCTCCCGCCTCCTTGTATCAGACTCCACGGTGGCTAGACCAAGCAAGGACACCCGTTCCTAAACAGCTTTTGGTTTCCGTAGAGCCCGTGGGCAGCGTGAGCCCAAAAATCCCGGCGTTGCAACGAGGCACGGTGACCGTATTTTCTGGCTTGGGGGTCGCACTCATTTGCGACGTGCAGGGCAATCCTACGCCGAAATTCAAGTAAATGCAGGCGTATAGCTCAGAATTGGAATTTAGGCGCATAGCTCATGCAGGCACGGCAGACAGGCTCAGCTGCCCCTCTGGCCCACTTGTCAGGTTTCATGCCAATGTCAACACATGCTAAATTTCGAAATCCCGTTTCAAAGAGCCTGTTGGCAGTTCCAAGCCACGAGTGTCCACTGGCCTCGACAGCATGACCTTCACGAGGCAGCAGGGAGGCTCCTTCGTGCTCATGTGCTCGGCGCAGAGCTGGCCACCGCCTGTTACCAAGTAATTACAAAATCCGCAGCCAGCAAGGCATTAGGCATTCATCAGGCTCTGTGTCGCTTCTTCAATCTGGGCCTCGTCATTTTCTCCTTGGAGTGGCTTCCGGTGCACAATTTATAAACCTTTTCCTTCCTTTTAAAGAGCCGCAAGGCAGCACGGCCCCCAAATTCGCGGACGACGTGCAGATTAACATTAAAGGCCAGAAAGGGTCGACGTTTGGGCTCACGTGCGCTGCACAGGCGTACCCGCTCCCGATTATCACGAGGTAGGAAACGAGTGCCGTGTCCTCAGCTTCGGGGTTCCTTCTTCAGCCTTTCGCCCTTTTTCTGGGAGGTGCCTCGAGCGATCTCGCTTGACCCCACTTTTTGGGCTTTTAGATCTCGTCGGCTCCACGCGCCCCAAATTTTCGGGTTAGGCTCATTCTCAAGCGTTTGATCAAGTTGAGGGCTCGGCGTTCGTGCTGCTTTGCCCCTCGCAAGCGTGGCCGCCACCGATGACAAAGTAAGAACGGCAACAGGGCGGAACGCATGCTTTAGGCTGTCAGGCAGCTCCTCCAAGTCAGTCCACTCATGTGCAGGCACCCGAATTAACTCACCACCGTTTTTATAGAGCCCCAAGGTAGCACTGCCCCGAAATTTGGGTTCGACATGCAAATGATCATAAAGTCTGGGCCGAAGGGGGCCACATTCGGACTCACGTGCCCGGCGCAGGGGTACCCGCTTCCAATTGTCACCAGGTGGGTGGGCCTCAGTTCTCAGTTTCGCATATTATATGAGAATCAGGGTTAGGCTTCAGGCGTCATGCTTCGGAATTCCCCCTTCGCACCAGGTTTTGGCATGTGGCTTACAATTTGTCGGTCATTGGGGTTTAGATCCGGTTGGCTCCACGCGCCCCAAATTCTCAGGGCTGGCTCATTTGCAAGCTTTTTATCAAGTTGAGGGCACCGCATTCGTGCTGCAGTGTCCGTCCCAGGCATGGCCGCCACCGATAACAAAGTAAGAAAGGCTCGTCAGCTCCCAATGCAAGATAAAAGCATCATGGCATTGGCGTTGCTTAGGCTGGTAGGCGTCGGGCAGTTCCTCAAGCCATTTTCCAGTAGTGTGCACATGAATTAACCCAACGGTCCTTTGTCCAGAGCCCCAAGGTAGCACAGCGCCCAAACTTGGCATTGACCTTCAGATTGTCATGAAAATCGGGGCCAAAGGGACTACGTTTGGGCTCACGTGCCCGGCGCAGGGGTACCCCCTTCCCATCATCACAAGGTGGGTTTCAGGCGCAGGAATTCAGAACTCAGGCTTAGGCATCGGCGCATCAGGTTTTCGCACCGTATCCTTTGTAAAAATCAGACTCAGGCTCACGGGACAATTTTGTTTGGGGGGTTATAGATCCCGTTGGCTCCACCCGACCGAAATTCTTGGGCCGGGCTCAATTTCAGGGGTTCACGCACGGCGAAGGCTCCCCCATCGTGTTGCAGTGTCCATCACAAGCATGGCCGCCACCAGTTACAAAGTAAGAACGAGAAGGTTCAAGCCTTTGTAAGGCGTAGGCGCGAGTACAAGCGTGGAGAGGCTGACGGGCTGGGCTGCTCCTCCAATTCCCTAATATTGTCCACGCTGCATGTCCTATTTCGGTTTCCTATTGCAGAGCCTCACGGCAGCACAGCCCCAAAACTCGGCGTGGAAAAGATTGTTGTGAAGGGCGGCGCCAAAGGGGCCGTGCTGGGGCTCTTGTGCCCCGCCCAGGGATACCCTCTCGCAATCGTAACCAGGTGGGCTGTCGCTACCGCTTATTCAGGACAGGCAGGTTCAGATTCAGGCGGGCCGCTTTTCTAAAATTGAGCCTCGTGTTTGACTTGGCAAAACTCAGATGCATGCTAGCAAATATTCGTTTCGGTTTCGGTTTCCAGAGCCGCACGGCAGCACGGCACCTAAAATCTCGGGCGACTCCCAAATTTCGGGTTTTGCACGCGTTGGCGCGAAAGGGAACAGCTTCGGGCTTATTTGTCCAGCGCAGGGGTACCCGCTCCCGATTATTACGAGGTAAAGCCTAGGGAGCAACAGATTCAGGCATCGTTGATATTTAGGCTTCGGAGCTACAACCCTCCAGTCACTCAGGCCGAGTTTTCGATCGATTCTCATGTGGTCAATGCCGATGCCATTTCAGAGCCCGTCGGGGGCACGAAGCCGAAATTCTCGAGTCTGGCGCTGTCGCACACATTCCTTCAAATTGAGGGCATCGCTTTTGTCCTCACATGCCCCTCGCAAGCGTGGCCACCGCCAAAGACAAAGTAATCCAGCCTTTTCGCATATACCACCTTGCGGTAGACTCTTCAGGCTTCGGAAGTTCGCTCCTTCCGTGTCAGCGTAATTTAGGAGTTAGATTCGTATTGTCAGTAACCCGTTTTTCTTCCTCATTGACTTGTTCAGAGCCCGTTGGCAGTACCGGCCCGAAATTCTCCAGTGAATCCCTCTCCCACACTTTTATTCGGTCTGAGAAATCTTCATTCGTGCTCCTTTGCCCGACGCAAGCGTGGCCGCCACCAAAAACAAAGTAATTCAGCTCGCCTTGTATTCACTGGTTCAGGAGGTCAGGCAATTCAGGCGTCGTTGGCTCCATCATTCGGGTTGCACCGTTCATTGACTTAGTTGGTTGCGTTGCCCTTGCTTTTAGATCCTGTCGGTAGCACCGGTCCCAAATTCTCCAGTGATTCAGTGATTCATTCGTTCATACGCGCTGAAGGTGCTGAGGTGGTGCTTTTGTGTCCCGCTCAGGCCTGGCCGTCTCCGAAGACAAAGTAAATAGCCTCCTTTACCTTTCCTGTTACATTCCAGACGTTCAGGCTCTCAGGCTCAATTTCTAGTCGTTATAAGTTAAGTCACTCTCCTCCGATTTAGATCCTGTGGGCAGCACTGGCCCGAAATTCTCCACCGATTCGGAGACTCACTCGTACACACGCTCCACGGGCTCCGCTGTCGTTTTGTTGTGTCCCTCTCAGGCTTGGCCTCCTCCGAAAACAAAGTAATTTCTCAGCCTAATTCGTACTATTCCAGTATTCAGGCATCAGGCTTCGGGTTCACCCTCAGCGGCACGCTCAGGCTCTCATTCCGTAAAAGCGCATTCGCTGATTTCTGCCTCATTTCCATAGATCCCGTAGGCACCACCAGTCCTAAATTCTCCTCCGAGTCGGAAATGCACGTGTTCACTCGGTCGTCGGGTTCGGCTGTAGTTTTGCTGTGTCCCGCCCAGGCGTGGCCTCCTCCAAAAACAAAGTAATAATTCAAGTTCAGAGCAAATGCGCGCAATTCAGGCTTCGGGTCAGGGTTTCTCTCCTCGCATAATTCATTTTACTGGTCTCAGAACTCAAAGCGTGCTCAATTCCCTTATCCAGAGCCGATGGGTGCTGCCCGCCCCAAATTATCCAGCGACGTTCTACTGCACGCTTTCATGAGGGTTCAGGGCTCCGCCTTCGTCCTGCTCTGCCCGTCACAGGCGTGGCCGCCTCCTAAAACAAAGTAAACCACTCGCAAATCGCAAGCCACAATTTTTGAGTTCAGGCAGGCCACAATTCAGGCTTCGGGCGCCACGTTTCAGACCGCATTTTTAATTGTATACTAAATCTGCCCTTTAAATCGCCGTAAATAGAGCCCATGGGCGCCACTCGGCCGAAACTCTCTACCGAAGGCCATTCGCACTCATTCATAAAGACTCAGGCCTCCGCCTTCGTCCTGCTTTGCCCCTCGCAAGCGTGGCCGCCACCGATGACAAAGTAAGAACGACAACGGGGCGGAACGCATGCTATTTGCTACCAAACATAAAGTAAACACTCCTTTCTAACGATCCGGTTCCGTTGATAATACATCAGGCGCTAAGTCAGGCTCGGGCTGCTCGTTCCTGTATTCGCTATTTTCATTACCGTGCCTCTTGTCTTACAATTTCCCGTCTTGCTTTCTAAAAAGAGCCGCAAGGCAGTACGGCCCCCCGGCTTGGAGGCAACATGCAGATTAATGTGTACGTGGCCGCCAAAGGCTCGGCGCTCGGGCTCACGTGCCCCGCTCAGGGTTACCCGCTCCCGATAGTTACCAGGTTCGTGCTCGTGCATTCCCGTGCTCAAGAAATTTGATTCAGATATTCAGGCTCCAGCCACGTCTCCTACGCCACGACGTCCCTATTTTATAAGGCTCCCTCCAATTTTGTACGTCTTGCACAGATCCGCTTGGCAGCACATCCCCCAAAATAGCCGGCGACGGACGAAGCTCGGGGTTTGCGAGCACGGGCGCGAAAGGCAATAGCTTTGCCCTCATTTGCCCGGCGCAAGGGTATCCACTCCCTCTCGTCACAAGGTGAATGCGAATTCAGGCTCCACATAGGCATAGCACACAGGCTTCGGGCTCCACCTACACGACTCCCGCCTCGCTCAAGGAAACAGGCATGAGAAACCAAGGATTAAGGCCACACATTTTCCTTGCTCTAGATCCTGTCGGGAGCACTGCCCCGAAATTCTCGAGCCAGTCGCTCATTCACTCCTTCGTCAAAAGCGTAAAGGCGTCCTTCGAGCTGACGTGCCCGTCGCAGGCGTGGCCACCCCCAAAGACAAAGTAAATATCGAAGATTCAAATTCAGGCTCGGTTCAAGCTGAGGCTTCCAGCAGCCCCTTCCCGCCCTTCTCAAATTCGCTTTCGCAAATTAAAGTATGGTTTGGTATGGTATATTTTGCCTGCAGAGCCCAACGGGCGTTCTGTCCCCAGACTGAACGGCGACGGGTGGCAGAGGGTAAAGATCGCCCAGGGAGGCGACGTGGCACTCCTTTGCGAGGCTCAGGCACACGAGTCGCCTACACAAAAGTAATTTTCATTCAGGCTCGGTTCGGTTCGGCCGCCAGGCGTAGGAGCTCCAATTCAGGGTTTAATTAGTCGTGATTAGGGTAGTTAAGCCTCCTTTCCATCCAATTTTACTCCAGAGCCGAGTGGCGCGGTCAAACCCCGTCGGGCAGGAGCCAAGGGGGTCGAGTGGCTGGAGGTCAACGTGGGTCTTGGCGTCGCGGCATTTTGCCCGTTCCAGGCTTTTCCAAAGGCGTCGTTCAGGTTGTCCATCAGTCGAGAGTGCTTTCGTTTGTTGGTTTCGTTCAATTCATAGATTCAGACAGGAAATTCGAAAAATCTGAGGCAAAAATCGTACAATTCGGTTCTAATTCGTGCTCCTTACTTTTGTGTCGTATTGTAGATGGTACAAATTCGGAGAGGACGGAAAGAAGCATCTCGTGCCGCTGGACGACCGCATCAAGCAACTCGGTGGGACGCTCATCATCCGCGAGGCGCGGGTCAATGACTCTGGAAAATACCTGTGCATGGTGTCGAACTCGGTTGGGTCGGAGAGCGTCGAGACCGTGCTCACCGTCACTGCCCCACTCGCAGCCACCGTCGAGCCCGCCATTCAAACGACGGACTTCGGACGCCCCGCGACGTTCACGTGCCACTACCAGGGCTCTCCCGTTAAGAACGTGACATGGATGAAGGACGGAAAGCGAATCCCTCACGCCAACGCCGTGCTGAAGATCGAAGCCGTGCGCCGGGAAGACCGCGGGATGTACCAGTGCTTTGTGCGCAACGACCAGGACTCGGCCCAGTCGACCGCCGAACTCAAACTTGGCGGGCGTTTCGATCCCCCGAAGTTGACGTTCCACTTTCGCGAGGAGGTGCTCCAGCCGGGACCGACGGTGAGCCTGAAATGCAAGGCGACGGGAAACCCCGTGCCGGAGATTGTCTGGGAGCTGGACAACAAGAAGGTGACGAGCTCGGAGCGGACGCACGTGGGGCAGTACGCGGGCGGGGCGGGGACGAACGAGGTCGTGAGCCACCTGAACATCAGCTCTGTGCATTCGAACGACGGCGGGCTTTACAAGTGCACCGCCGTGTCGAAGGTCGGCACGGCCTCGCACGCGGCCAGGCTCAACATTCACGGACTTCCGTACATTCGGCCGATGGACAAGAGCCCCGTCGTGGCGGGCGAGACGTTCGAGGTCATGTGTCCCGTGGCGGGCTACCCGATCGACTCCATCATCTGGGAGAAGGACAACCGCGTTCTGCCCATCAACCGCCGGCAACGTGTCTACCCGAACGGGACCCTCGTCATCGAGAACGTGCAGCGGGCGAGCGACCAGGGGACTTACACCTGCGTGGCGAGGAACTCCCAAGGATACACGAGCAGGGGCAATTTGGAACTGCAAGTCATGGGTAAGTAAACCGAGCCTGGAACGCGCGAACGCGATACTTTTAAGGAACCGCATCATTGATAAGATAAGACTACTGATAAGAAAACATGCGCCACGCCTTTCGCAGTCCCGCCAAAGATTTTGCCGTTTTCGTTCGGCGATGAGCCGCTGAGCGCCGGCAACATGGCGCAGATTCAGTGCATCGTGACTGAGGGCGACAGTCCGCTCCAGATCGCGTGGACGATGCAGGGGCAGACACCACACAGCAACGCGAGCGCGAGTGGAGTCAACACCCTCCGCGTGGGAGAGCGGAGCAGTTTGCTCATGATCGAGTCGGTGACCGCCAAGGATTCGGGTCTCTACACCTGCACAGTCTCAAACAAGGGCGGCACGGCGTCGCAAGAAGCGGAGCTCGTCGTCAACGGTACACACGGCCCGCCCTCAAGCGGCGGAAGCCTCGCACTACTTTGCTTCGCGCGCTTTCTCTTCCTCGCCACGCCTCCTCGTTCATTCTAGCATCCTCCTTTGCTCTTGTCAGTTCCGCCCAAAATTGTCCCGTTCTCTTTCGGTGAGGCGCCGCTGTACGCGGGCGACTCGGGCCAGATCACGTGCCTCATCTCGCAGGGTGACCTGCCCGTCCAGTTCCACTGGGTCTTTGAGGGCGCCGCCCACGCAGAGCCCCAGGCCCCACGCCTCCCGAGCCTCCAGCAGCAGCGAGGCGTGCAGGTGGCCAAGTTCGGGTCGAAGAGCAGCATCCTCAACATCGAGACGGTGGCGGCGGAGCACTCGGGCGTGTACCGTTGCACGGTGAGCAACGAGGCGGGCACCACCTCCGCCCAAGCGGAGCTAGTTGTCAATGGTAAACCCCGACGGAGGGTTCTTCTTCGATCGCCTTGCCTTGACTGCTTGCAGACGCGCGCGCCGCGCGACTCCTTTTCCCTTCCCCCGCCCTCAGATTCAGGCTTTCGATTTCAGTCGCCCCACAAATCATGCCCTTCCAATTCGGGGACCGGGCCCTTAATGAGGGCGAAATGGCGCAGCTCACATGCGCCGTCTCGATCGGCGACTCGCCCATCCGCATCAACTGGACCTTCATGGGCTCCAACTCGACGACCAAAAGCCAGTCTGGCGTGACCACGATGAAGGTGGGCGAGCGAGCGAGTCTTCTGCTCATTGACGCCGTGGCCCTGGACCACATGGGCTTGTACACGTGCCACGCGAATAATCGAGTCGGCGAGAGCAGCTACACGGCAGAACTCGTTGTGAATGGTAACACGAATATGCCCGACCGGTGGCCGTATTTTCGCAAGCTTTGAGCATTCGCGTTGCCTCGTACCTTATCCTTGCTCCTTGCAATCCCTGTTTCATCATAATTGCTTACGGGTTTTCAGTTCCACCGAAAATTATCCCCTTTCAATTCGCGGACCGCGCTCTCGACGAGGGGGAAGTCGCCCAACTTAACTGCGTCGTGTCGATCGGCGACGCTCCGATTCGCATCAGCTGGACTTTCTCCGGCTCCAACCTGACAAATTCTCAAACGGGTGTGAGCACAATGAAAGCTGGTGCAAAGGCCAGTTTGTTAATGATCGAATCCGTCTCGTTTAATCACATGGGGGCGTACACCTGCCACGCTAAGAACAAAGCAGGCGAAGCGAGTTACACGACAGACCTCGTTGTCAATGGTACTTCGAATCCGAAGCTTAAATTGCTTACTGCTTGCAAACCCTTGCTTTACCATAATCCCTTACCATATTGATTAAGATTTTCTCTAGCAGTGTAGTAGTAAGTATCATTACCCGTCGTACAAATCGTTTCAGTGCCGCCGCAAATTCTGCCCTTCCAATTTGCCGATCGTGCGCTCGACGAAGGCGAGGAGGCTCAGCTGAACTGTGTCGTGTCACTTGGTGACAGTCCCATGCGCGTGAGCTGGACTTTCTCCGGCTCGAACCTGACCAATTCCCAAACGGGTGTGAGCACAATGAAGGTGGGCAACAAAGCGAGCCTGCTCATGATTGAATCCGTATCGCTCAACCACATGGGCTCGTACACCTGTCATGCGAAAAATAAGGCCGGCGAGGCCAGCTACACGACTGAGCTCGTGGTCAACGGTAATCAGAACAGAACGCGGTGTCTACTGCTTTTTGCTTGCAAATCCTTTCACGCTCCTTAAAACGCGCGTCTCACCCGTAAGACGAATATCTCGAGTAGCGTAGTAGTAAGTATCCGAAAAAATTTCAGTTCCGCCTCAAATCCTGCCCTTCCAATTTGCCGATCGCGCTCTGAACGAGGGCGATGTGGGCCAGCTAAATTGCGTCGTCGTTGTGGGTGACACGCCCGTCCGAATCAGCTGGACTTTCTCCGGCTCCAACCTGACCAACTCCCAGACGGGTGTTAGCACGATGAAAGCTGGTGCGAAGGCCAGTTTGTTAATGATCGAATCCGTCTCATTTAATCACATGGGGGCGTACACCTGCCACGCTAAGAACAAAGCAGGCGAAGCGAGTTACACAACGGAACTTGTGGTCAATGGTAATTTTGCCGGCTACAGCTACTCCGTGCCTGTGCGTGCATACGAACGCTTGCTTGCTTACGAAATCCTAGCCCCAATCCTTGACTCTTGTCTCTATCAGCAATGCAACCCCGCATAATTAAGATCACACTCTTTTGCAGTGCCCCCTCAAATCATGCCATTTCAATTCGGCGATCGTGCGCTAAACGAAGGCGAGCAAGCGCAATTGAATTGTGTCATTCTAACTGGCGACGCTCCCATCCGCATTAGTTGGACGTACTCCGGGTCGAACCTTACAAATTCCCAGACGGGCGTGAGTACCATGAAAGTGGGTAACAAAGCGAGTCTGCTCATGATCGAATCCATTTCGCTGAATCATATGGGCTCTTACACTTGCCATGCCAAGAACAAAGCGGGCGAGGCGAGTTACACAACTGACCTGGTCGTGAACGGTAAATGTCTGAGTTGACCAGCTGTTTTGCTGCTTTCTTGCGCACACACTGCCAACGACCCTTCAACCACCCCCTTCCTAATCCCAAGCACCAATTACGTACGATTTTGCAGTTCCGCCGAAAGTCCTGCCTTTCCAATTCTCCGATTCGGCCCTTAACGAGGGCGACGTGGGCCAGCTCAACTGCGTTGTCGTGGTCGGGGACACACCGGTTCGTATCACGTGGTCGTACCCGGAGTCAAATTTGACAAAGTCCCAGACGGGGATGACCACAATGAAGGTGGGTGAAAGGACGAGCCTCCTGACGATCGACTCCATCAGGCTCGACCACAGTGGCGCGTACACGTGTCACGTGCGCAACAAGGCTGGCGAGACCAGCTACACGACAGATCTCGTTGTTAATGGTAAACAGATGCTTCGAGCAGCGGCATTAATTCTAGGCCACGCTTCGCCATGCAGCAGCCATGCGCCCACGCAGCATCCTTCCGCGATCCTTGTTCCTTATCCTTGGTTGGGCTTGGTTGAATCTCGTTCTTGCCATTGCAGTACCGCCAAAGATAATGCCCTTCCAATTCGGAGACCGCGCGCTCGACGAGGGCGAAGCTGCCCAACTGAACTGCGTTGTTTCGATCGGTGACACGCCGATCCGCATCAGCTGGACATTCAGCGCCGGGTCGAACACGACGACGAAAACCCAGACCGGGGTCAGCACGATGAAGGTCGGAGACAAGGCGAGCCTCCTGATGATCGACGCCGTAACGCTTGATCACATGGGCTCTTACACCTGCCATGCCAAAAACAAGGCGGGCGAGACGAGTCACACAACCGAACTCGTGGTCAACGGTACTTGCGAATTGCGACTTGCGAGCTAATTCCAAGGAAACTTCGCTTGCCGCTTGCGTATCCTTGCCCATCCCAGTCGGATTCGAGTAAAAGCGCCATTCTCGAGTAATGTAGTGATAAGTATCCTCACCCGCCCTGTGCTTGCATTGTTTCAGTGCCGCCAGCAATCGTACCTTTTCAATTCGCCGAAGAGAGCCTGAGCGAGGGTGATGTGGCCCAGTTGAGTTGTGTCGTCTCGGGCGACTTGCCCCTGACAATCCTGTGGACGATTGAGAGCTCCAACGGGACCTCCGAGTCTCAAAGCGGGGTTACGACAACGAAGCTCGGGCCAAGGACAAATATTCTTACGATTGACCACGTCCTACGCCAGCATCAGGGCGTGTTTCGGTGCACAGCACGAAATAGCGCGGGGAGCGCGAATTCTTCTGCGGTGCTCAGTGTTAACGGTAAAGAACGGCCCGCCCGTCGGCGTCAGGCCTCAGCTTGAACTTGGGCTCGCACATCGCGCGTATGCATATCCTCCTCACTCCAGCTTCTGACCACACCTGACCACTGACCTCTGACCTCTAGCATAGACTTCTTTGTACCGCAGTGCCTCCCAAAATCATGCCCTTCAGTTTCGGGGACACGACGCTGAGTTCAGGAGACCCCGCTCAGGTGCAGTGCATCGTGCTGGGCGATAACCCTCACATCACGTGGTCGTTCCAGGGACACGAGCACCACAACCAAAGCATGAGCAACCGGGAGGGGGTGTCTATCACGAAAATAGGCTCCAAAAGCAGTATTCTGTCCATCGAGTCAGTGTCCGCCTCGCACTCGGGCAATTACTCGTGTCGGGCGAGCAACAACGCGGGCAGCGACGAGTACACGACCACCCTGCTCGTTAACGGTACCCGACCCCCGATTTAATTCACTGGCTTGCGCTGCGCTGGGTTGCGTCTCGTCACGCCCCTCCTTTTCCGCCCCCTCCTCACCAGCGCTTCTTTCTTTCCTCCGCAGTTGCCCCCGCCATAGTGCCCTTTGACTTTGGGGAGGACGCGATTTACGCGGGCAATACAGCACAGGCGACGTGCCTCGTCACGGCGGGTGACACGCCGCTCGACATTACGTGGAGTTTCCAGGCAGGGCCGCTCGGGTCGCACCAGGGCCTGCGGACCACGCTTATAGGCGCCCGCACGAGCATCCTCCTCGTCGAGCCCGTCATTCCCGGCCACAGGGGAGTGTACACGTGCACGGCACGGAATAGCGTAGGAGCCGCCAACGCCTCGGCGGTGCTCGAAGTTTACGGTACGGATGGGCAGGCAGGCAGGCTGCGTAGGGTTTACCCACTTCAACCCCTCTCTGGCCTCTCACCCTTCCTTTTCCTACACTCCTGGCCCATTCACCCTCCAACTTCCAATTTCAACCCCGCAAACGCTTTGTTTCAGTAGAATTTCTTTTTATTTCGTAGAATTGAAACTTTAGTTCCAAAGATAATTGAAACTTTTGACGTAGTACGTAGAATTTTGAACTTTTCGACTTTGACAGTACCTTTTTTGTTGCTCCGCTTCGCCTGTACTGCTTTTCAGCCACAGTTCTCCAACCCCCGTGCCCCACCGAATACTAATCTAATTTTGTGCTGCAGTGCCACCGCGCTGGATCGTCGAACCCACCGACCGGGCCTTCGCCCAAGGCTCCGACGCTCGAATCGAGTGCAAAGCCGACGGATTCCCCAAACCGACGGTGACATGGAAAAAAGCGGCGGGTAAGTTCTTGAAGGCGTGTAATAGTGAACTTTGGGGAAGGTGAACCAGTGATTAAAGTGGGAGCTTTAATTTCAGGCGACAGCCCCTCGGACTACCGTGATCTCAAAGGCTCTGCACCCGGAATGCGAGTGGAAGACGGACATTTGGTCATTACTTCGGTCCCGAAGCAGGCTGAAGGATACTACCTCTGCGAGGCCAACAACGGGATCGGAGCCGGACTGAGCGCCGTCATGTACCTCTCCGTGCAGGCTCCACCGCAGTTCGAAATCAAGTTCCGAAACCAAACTGCTCGACGAGGCGAACCGGCAATTCTGCAATGCGAGGCAAAGGGCGAGAAACCCATCGGGATACTGTGGAGTCAGAATGGGAAGCGACTCGACCCCAAGGCGGACCCTCGCTACACGATCCGGGAGGAGATTCTCTCGCACGGAGTCCAGTCTGACTTGAGCGTGAAACGGAGCGAGCGGGGTGACACGGCGCTCTTCACCTGCCTGGCCACGAACGCCTTCGGATCGGACGAGACGAGCATCAACCTCATCGTGCAGGAGCCGCCCGAGGTGCCTGCGGGGCTAAAGGTGCTGGACAAGAGCGGACGGAGCGTGCAGATCGCCTGGAGCGAGCCGTACAACGGCAACTCGCCCATCACGCGCTACTACATCGAGTACAAGATGAGCAAGATCGACTGGAACACGGGGAAGGACAAAGTGCTCGTGCCCGGAACCCAAACGATGGCTGGCGTGTACAACCTGCGACCTTCGACGACGTACCATCTCCGCCTGGTTGCCGAGAACGAGGTTGGCAACTCGGAGGCGTCGCCCTCCGTCACGATCATCACGGCAGAGGAGGCGCCGTCCGGGCCGCCGCAGAACATTGTCGTGGAGCCCGTCGACCAGCACACCATCAAAATCACGTGGAAGCCGCCGCTCCGCGAGGAGTGGAATGGGGACATCATGGGCTACTATGTGGGCTACAAACTGGCGTCGTCCGACAAGCCGTACCTCTTTGAGACGATCGAGTTCAGTCGGGAAGTGGGCAAGGAGCATCACCTCATGATATCCAACCTGAAGACTTACACGGAGTACTCCGTCGTCGTGCAGGCGTTCAACCGGATCGGACCCGGGCCCATGTCGAAGGACGTGAGCCAGTACACGGCCGAGGGCAAGCCGGAGCAGGCGCCGCAGGACATTTCATGTACGACGCTCACGAGCCAGTCGATCCGCGTGAGTTGGACCTCCCCGCCGTTGGCATCGGCAAACGGGGTTATAAAAGGCTACAAAATCATTTACGGACCCGCCTCGACGTGGTACGACGACAAGACGAAGGAGACGAAGGCCACGAGCGCCTCGGAAACGATCCTCCACTCGCTGAAGAAGTACACAAACTACAACATCACGATTCTAGCGTACACGAACGGTGGCGACGGCGTGCCGACAGTGCCCATCAGTTGCCGCACGGAGCAGGACATTCCCGGGCCACCGATGGCCCTCAAGGCAGTTGTCATGTCGGCGGATTCGATTCTCGTCTCCTGGCAGCCGCCCGCAATGCCCAATGGCGTCGTGACGCAGTACGTCGTTTACACTCGTGTGACGGGCGGTGGCGAGAAGGACGGCGAGCCGAAGAGCCAGAAGGTGCCCGCCTTCCAGACGACATACGAAATGAACGGCCTCCGCCGGAAAGAGCGGTACGAATTCTGGGTCGCAGCCGCCACGGCGATCGGCGAGGGCCAAGCGTCCAAGTCGGTCACGATCTCGCCCAGCTCGAAGGTGCAGGCGAAGATCGCGTCCTTCGCTGAGAAGCTCGTGGCCACGCACAAGGAGGACGTGAAACTGCCTTGCCAGGCGGTGGGCGTCCCTGCGCCGGAGATCAAATGGAAGGTCAAGGGTCAGCCGCTCACACAATCGGACCGTCTTCGCCTCCTCCCCGATGGCTCACTCTTGATTAAAGAGGTGACGAGGAAGGACGCAGGCGACTACAGCTGCCGTGCGGAGAACTCCTTCGGACATGACGCCATCATGCACACGCTCGTCGTGCAGGCGCCCCCGCAGCCACCGAGCATTTCCCTTGTAGGCACTTCGGGCTCGAGCATCACGGTCCGCCTCAAGTCACCGACGGACTCGGCGCCGCTGCACGGCCTCACGCTTCACTACAAGCAGGACTTTGGCGAGTGGGAGACGACGCTCATCGCCCCGACCATTTCGGAGTACACACTGGAGGGCCTCTCCTGCGGAACGCGCTATCAGCTCTACGCCACGTCCTACAACAGCATCGGGACGGGGGAGGCGTCCGACATCCTCAACACCCGCACGAAGGGGGCGAAGCCCTCCGTGCCCTCGGCGCAGAAGTTTATTGAGGTGTCCCCCAACTCGGTCACCCTCCACCTGAGTTCCTGGGACGACGGCGGCTGCCCAATGCTATACTTCGTCGTGGAGTACAAGCCGAAGCACCAGTCCGACTGGACCACCGTCAGCAGCTCCGTCAAGCCGACGGGCAACTACGTCGTGCTCGATCTAACCCCGGCCACGTGGTATGAACTCAAAATCACGGCGCACAACAACGTGGGCTTCACGAGCTCCGAGTTTCAGTTTGCGACGCTCACGGCATCTGGAAGCGTTATCGCCCCCGCGAGGAACAACGACTCGGACAAGCGCGCGCTCCTCGAATTTCTGTTTCCGTGGCTGCCGGAGTGGGTCGACTACAACGTGCTCCTCATCTTCCTCGCCATCATCATCATCATCCTCGTCGGGATCGCGATTACTTGCCTGATGGTGCCGAGACGCAAGAATGGACCGGACTCCGTGCGCCTCAGGGGTAAGTTTTCATTGCATGACATTGCAAACGTCGTTCGCTGCAGTGACTTGCCCTTGAATCTGGCGGGCGTTTTTCAGATGAGGGACTTTATGCTCAACCGGATTTGCGCGGCATGACCATGAAAAGGGAGTTCAGGGACGAGCTCGGCTACATCGCGCCGCCAAACAGGAAGCTGCCACCGGTGCCAGGCGCCAATTCTAACTACAACACTTGCGAAAAGCTGATTCGAGGTACGTTTCTCCCCTTCCCCATTGAATTCCACCATTTTATTTAAATTTTGGCACCCGCCACGCGTACCCGCGCGCCGTTTACACGTTAGGGGGTCAAGCGACTTGGCACGGCCGCAAGATGTCGGGGGCCAACGGACACCCACACTACGAGGAACTGCCCGACGGAGGCGACGGACAGCCGCCGGTGCCCCCGCACCACCAGCACTCTGGAGATAGCAGTGGATGCAATGGTAATGCAAAGCAAAGCATTGGTTGGATCGTAGTCGCCGTGTTCTTCTCTGCTGCCCTCTGCAGTCTCAGTCAGTCTGGTGCCGCCACCTGTCTTGTCTTCTGCTCTGCTCTTCCTGTCTTCACTGCCTTATCTTGACATTTGACTTTCACTGATTGCTGTCGCTTGCATTGATTGGAGTATTGAATTCTGGGGTGCCCCGCCTGATTTACTTATGAATGACGCATTTTTCTAGGCGGAGGCCCCGGCGGACCGGACGAGGAGATTTGTCCGTACGCGACATTCCATCTGCTTGGATTCCGTGAGGAAATGGACCCGTCAAAAGGCGCTTCGACGCTGCCCCACCCGCCAGGACACGGACACCATCGTGGTGGCTCACAGGCTCAAGTAAAAGCACTGATAAGGATACAATGTCACTGATAAGGTTGATTTTTCACTGAAATCATAATAATTTAGCAACAACGTGGACACAACACGACTCGCTACGCCCGCGGCCCCGTCGGCACTGGTGTCGTCTCCTCCGTCGCTGGCGGAGGCGTGGTGGGCCCGAACGGGAACCTCGTCGGGCCTGGCGGGCAGCCGTTCTCGCCAGAATACGACGACCCGGCCAACATCTCGGACGAGTATGGCTACGGTTCCCCCCGACGTGGATCCATGGGACGCCGCTCAATGGGCTCGATGCGTGCAGTCCCGATTCCGGAGTCGCCGTCACCCCCGCCGCCGCCTCCACCACGCCCGGCGGACGCGACTCCGTACTCTACCCCCAACCACTCGCAGAACAACCAGAGCACCAACTCGGCAAACGACTCAAAGGAGTCGAACGAAATGTCGGAGGCAGAATGCGACCGCGACCCGCTCATCAAAAATCGAAACTCGGCTGGCGGGAACGTTTCGAATTTGACAACGGAGGAAATGCGCCGCCTGCTTGAAAAGTAAGCCCACCAATTTCTGGTGCGTGGTCCGCACATTTTCTAAATGTTGTTTTTATACTTCCTGCTGCCTTGCAATTTTCAAATTCATTGCAAATGGACAGAAATCAGTAAGAAATTCGCGTCCCGTGCCCTATAAATCGGGCTCCCTTCCAATTTTAACCCCGATTTCTTGTTTTTTTTTCATAGGAACGAGGCCGCCAGCTCGGTCGCCAATGGCTTGACCCCGTACGACACTGTTCACGTTTAAAATACACGAGAATCAGGCGGGGGGTCGTTGAGTTGAGTCGAAATTGAGGAGTCAGTCAGTCATCAGTCGTGCTTAGTCGTCTCGTGAATCAAACCAAATCAACTTGAGGTCTCGATAGTGCATAGGAGCTTCACTCTTCTTGCCATTGCAATTGCAATTTCAACTTTAATACTACCACTTTACACTAAAATGCGCAAAATAGGTAGCATTGTCTCGTCAGAATGCTTAGGATTTTACACTTAAAATGTAGCAAAGCCAAGCTAAGCTTCTCTTCTCATTGTAAACGTTGTCATTATACTTTTAGTTGTGACTGCTACTTAACATGACTAGTGAATTAATGCATTTAATTTGTCCTAATTTTATTGTGTAGCGCCACGACGTTGTAATTTTATTTGCATTTCGCGCGAAATTTAATTTCCTTACTGTTTATTAACGAAGGCTGCCGTAAAGTTGTGATTTAGGCTTATTTAAGCGCTTAATTTTAGCTTAAGCTTTGTTTTGGAGCCATAAATGACGTAGGCGTGGTAGGACATAGGCGTGCCTGAATCGTAGGTGGCACTGCGTGCAGGATTTTAGCTGTTCTTGACTGGATTTGTGGCTCAAATGCTCTCAATTGTACTCATTCTTGTGAATTTGAAGGACTGGAATTTGCGTAGTTTGAAATCTTAATCCTCTTAGCTGCTTTCGTCTTTGTCTCGTTCTCGTGCAAGCTTCCGGTGTACTTTAATCTTAATCTTAATGATTGTAATGCCAATTTCTAAGTCAGAGAGGCTTGGCGCTTGATGGGCGACGGCGAAGGGACAGCTTGCATTCCAATCCAACCCGTAGCGTCGCACGAGTGGGAAAAGACCGTGAATTGCGTAGTGAATTGCTGTAATCAATCTTTGCTGGTTTTTCATAATAAAAGATTCTCTGAATCACCAAACACAACTCGACTCGTGCGTCTGCCTTCCAAATAAACATGTCATAGATGTGGACTCGTCTACGTCATTGTTCACCTCGACTCGTTCATTTGTCGAGAACGTAAACTAAAACTAGGCTCGCACTGTTTCCTGACCCTACACGCCTCCCGTGAACCTCGCCCCGCAGAGGGCAGAGCCTCTTGGCTACAGTTGGGCTGTCAAGCAAGAAGTTGACTGCGAGGGGTGCGAGTGCGGACACGAGCCCGGGGCATCTATTACCCCTTCGATCGAGCAAGACTAGAGGTTGGCGGCAGTGTGGTACTACATTACACAGGGTTTTTAACAGTTTCATTGAGTCCGAACCGAATGTGTGTGTCTGCAGCGGCTGTCAACCGGATGCACTTTCACAATGCAGACTGGGACCAGGCAAGAGTTCGTTTCTGTGGCGAAGTCACGGCCCTACCGCTGCCGCCAGGAGGGGAATTCTGGCGGAAGGGTTCAGCCTTGGTCGCCGCATTCCCCAAATTAACCAGTAAAGTGAATGGGACTATGGACGCATTTGGAACAGTTTGCGATCCTCGCGCTTGTGCTCCAAACAAGTCAATCACGTTCGAGAGCCCGGCCGACCGCTCATGGGTGATCAGCGCAGACGGGGTGCATGCGCAGAAGTACGGCTCCATCAACCTCGCCATCGTGAACAATGCCAGTGATGCGCCGTTTAATCAGTGGCCCTCTGTACCAGCAACTCAAGTGGATAAAGGAGACTCCGACATGGAGCCAGTCACTGAGAATGGCGAAGGTTCCGGTAAGGCTGGAGAACGCTAAGGATTTCATGACTCTAGATTTTAGACCAAGCAGTTCCATTTCTAATTTTAGTTTCTCTACGTTTCCATTTATGTGTACTTGAACCTTGTCTCTCGATCGACCGTTTTCTCATGTGTGGGCGTGCAGTTTGTGATCAAGAATTGAATGAATACAATGGTGAATATTCACGAACTGGAAGCATTCAGCTTTCTCGGAGATTTGCAATCTCACCTACGCTGCGCTACGCTTTGAATTGGGTCGGTCCACTCTCGCTTCACTCCTGTGCTCAACAATGGAACAAACAAACAATTGAGACGACGACTTTCTACTCGAAAACCGGCTTTAACTTTGGCATTTATGGCTGCGGTCTTGAACTTGTCTGTCAACGTCAGTGGAGTCAGTCTTTTCTCGGAGTTTGTCGGTTCAGGCTCATTTTGTGAAGATGTCAAGCGAAACGACGGGGACAGCGATTTCGGTTTCCATCGTTGTTTGGTGCTGTGTTTGTGCCCTTCTTCCGCTGCCCTTCCCGGTGGCGTTTGGACAAGACGAACAATCGGCCCCAAGGGCCCTCAGCGTGGCTGAACCCCGAGCGCATGAGAAAATGGTGGACATCGTCCTGGAATTCGTCAGTAATCTTCTCTCGGCATTTGTCTACGACCTGTGGAAGACGAGCCAAGGCCTTGGCGGCGGCAGCGGGCTGGAAAAGCAGCAGCAGCGATCCGACTGCGATTGTCCATGCGGACCGAGGCCGAGAGATTCCTGAACCGAAATCCGTGCTGATATCAAGCAAACCATGTAATTGAATTTAAATTTGTAAACCTTGCAACTTAAATTAAATTTTATTGCACGTGTACTTGTAAAATGCAAAGATTAACTGGCACATGAATGTTGTATTGAAACTTGAAACGGTACTTATCAGCTGTCAGTTCGTAACGTCCTGGTATTTGGGCCACCTGCACTCTGCGGCTGTTTTGCTCGCTACTTTTCGCATTTCGTTGCTCCAGTTTCAATTTTAGCCTTATCAATGCCTTTCTGTTCAAGAGCAGCTCCAGCTGTCAATCAAAACTAGCCGGCAGGTGATTTTGAAAATTTTCCAGCAGTAGCCGCTGCATAGCCGGTCGGAGCTTACAGTGATGGAATTGCTGACAGCTTCAGCCTGCGCACGAATTACCACTTGAAAATTGACATATTTTTCGCATCGTATAATTTCACTCCATAAAGTGGTCAAAAGTAGCACAGGTGGCCAGCAGTATTCTTTTCACCTGCAATCAAGCATCACCGCTCACTTATACTCAAAATGGTGACCGCAAATCTGGCATTGCTTCTGGCGCTGCTCCTCGGCAGCGCCACCGCTCAAACATTTGAAGAGCAGCTTTCTGAGAACTATACCGTGCGCTGGACGCCAAACTACGAACTGGAGAGAGTCTACTTTGAAGTCGTCGTACGCACAAAGTCTTATGTTGGGCTGGGAATTTCCCCAAGCGGGAGGATGATTGGCGGGGACGTCGTCATTGGAGGAGTTTTTTCGGACGGACGAATTTATTTCCACGTAATCGCTCTTTAACCGATTTACACCCTGAGTCTTTCCTGGGTTGGATGTTCAACTTCCTTTGTAAATTGCGAATGCGTAATTGCAGGACAATCATGTCAACGATTCTCCAGGCTCGACTCCGCAGTTGGATCCTTCGCAAGACTACCACATCACTTTCGCTTTCGAGAACGAGACGCACACAGAGCTCCACTTTTTCCGGGCGTTCGACACGGGCGATGCGGTCAACGACCACGTTCTTGACGTAAGTGAGGGCCATAGCCCGCTAGCCCACGGGCGGGCTTCAGCTCACCCTTAACGATAATACGCTCTGACATGCCCTTAATCACCGTATCACCGCCTCCCTCCGCAGGGAAACCCGACTTACTTCATCTACGCAATTGGAGGCTACGACCCGTTGGTTCCCGACGACATTGTCATCCACCACGGCCCCCTCCGTGGAAACAAAGCAGTGCAGATCCTCGACCCCGCCCTTCTGCCCCCACGCGACCCCTGCATTCCCGTCAACCCCGTGCAGAAGGAGCTCCAGCTGGGCGAGAATTACCACCTTCGCTGGTACGCCGACGTGAACACGCAGCTCATCGAATTCTACGTGACGGTCAGCGGCGCACTGACCAACGGCTTCATCGCCCTCGGTTTCTCCTCGACGCCCGACGGAGTGCCGACAGATACCTTCATTGGGGGACGACACGCGAATGGGACCAACTACTTTGGGGACCACCACTCCTTCGGTCTGGCCGCAACCCCCATTCGAGATCCCCTCCAGAATTATAGCCCCCTCGGGCTTATGACTGTCAATGCCACCCATTCTGAGTTCAAGTTCTCTCGGGCCTTCGACACGGGCGACCACCAAAACGACTACAACCCAATCAGCGGGGAGCCCGTCTACCTCGTCTGGTCGTACGGCGACACAGACGAGCTGTACAACAACGGAGTCACCCAGCGCGGTCAGGCGTTGACGAATATTTTGGAGCCTATCCCAGAAATATGCAAAGAGCGTAAAAAATCCGTTTAATTCCTTGCCTAATTCAAGCCATGTCATGTAATGCAGCAAATAAAGGAAAAGGATATATTAAAAAGAATCAAGGGAAGTTGATTCCAACCGTAATGGGCACAGTCTCGCTTCAGGAGTCAGTGAACAATTCAAATTAAAAATGAAGCCAAGACCATCGACAGTGAAACACAGTAGAAAATGCTGTCGGTCGATGCTGAACTTGCAATGCTCGGTGCATTCTGGGAGTTTGTAGGAGCGGTCGCTGGCGCTTTTGAAATTTCCGTCGGAGTTGTGGCTCTCCCATCGCTGCCTTCGTCTTTGCTCGTGGCGGCGGGCACCTGTGCGAGCCGAATCTTGCTGTTACATCATCTGTCTCACTTCATCATAAAAGAGATCAAAGCAGCTGTGGCTTCAGACACGACAAGAACTTTTATGTCTGTCTCTTTATGCATCATTTTCTCCGAACCCTGAGGCCGCGGATGGACTTCCTTGCCAACTTCATGCTGCCTATCAGTGCCTCCTTAATTTTCTTGTAATGGCCCACGAGCAACTCGAGCCCGAAGACGAAGCCGCTTACACCAAGCAAGGACGCGCAAAAGGGGATCACGAACATGATTTTAGATTCCATTCCGATTGGAGTCGGGCCACTCGGATCGATTCCGGCGTGGCCTTCTTCGTTAGCTGGGCCTGACAGTCGACGACGTCTCGACTCTCCCACGAGCCGAATCTGCAAGAGGGAATCCACAACGCGTGACCACAAAGTGGTAAACCCAGCCTGCTTTGAGTGCTCCATCTTCAGCGCCATCTCGCCACGGTACGAATACCCAAAGGCCGTGAATGTTTGACGCGCCGCCACTCCAACTGCCACGTTGTGGCAGAATGTGACTGGATTCGCGGCCTGAATTATTTTCAGCATGCTGGCGAAATGCTTGTAGGTGAACATCGCCCTCTTTGGAGTTTTGTGCAAGTAGATTCTGTACTCTGAGCGTGTAACAAACTCAATACTGTTCTGCATCAATTCAGAGATGCGAGTGTGTTCCCAAATGCGCTGGTTCGGGTCGCGGCGGTCATTGCCGCTGCTTGGGACCATTACCACTTTGTAGCCACTCTCCAAGAGTTCCTGGAGCGAGTCGTACTTCAGCGGTGCGTTTGGGGCGAGCGCGAAGCTTGTGAGATGAATTTCGTAGAAGCCGGTGAGGAAGCAAGCGCAGACAAGAATCAGGAGTTGGAGGCGGCCTGTGGCGGTGCCCTGGCGCTGAATCAGGGATATTGCGTTGAAAAGGCCGGAAATTCTGAAGCGCTTCGATTGTGTTTTGCTAAGCAGGTTGTTGCGAACTCTGTCACCTTTGTCCTCTTCATGCCATCAATCAAGATGAGTGAACAGTCTGGACCACCTTCATAAGCAGCAGAATGCAGAAACGTTGTATTTGGTTATGCGTCACAATATTTAATTTTTTGCGTGAATAAACTAAGTATAGTAATCTACTTGAACGCATTACCAGAAAGTGTAAATAAACTGGTAAAGTAAGGCGCTCAAAGGCCTCAGTGGCGCCCTCACTGACGTAGAGCTCCGGGAAGGGCTTACCGAGTTCCAGCTGTACGGTGAAGCAGCTGTCGATTGGGAGTGGTCGGTGGGTTTCGGTGTATTCCCCATTTTAAACTGCTGGTTCGCCAGGAGGCAGTGCTGAACATTACAACAAAAGGAAAAGGCACAGGGAGTGCTGATGGCGGAAAAAGAGGCGAGCGGAGTGGGTATGCGTAGAAGAGCGAGTTGTGGTGGAGGCGTTGGCGGCGCTGCGACTGGTGCCCTACGCGTCAATGGAGTATTGCATCACTTTAAGACGATACAAGCAATTTCTGGTACATCTCCAGCCACTTGCCTGGTTTCGCCGGGTTTGGGAGCACGCAGTTGGGCATTGATTTGAGTTGGGCAAAGATCTGCCCTTCATTTCTCCAATTTTTCGTAATTTCCTTTAGTATAGAATGCGATTGACAAAATGCTGTATTCGTGCGTTTTGCAGAGAAAAGGGAAGAGAAGAGTTTTATTTAACAGAACAACAAAATAGCCATAGATTCGATTCTTTATTTAAATGACAAATTTGGATTTAAAACCAGGTTGAGTCGCGAGTGTTTCCATTGGTGAAGCTGGAGCTGAATCCAGTGTTCAAGTTGCTGTTGCTGCCCCTGTTGTTTGAAAATACAGTTTGAGTTGGGCCTGAGCGTGAGCTGAATCCCGTGGTTCCAAAGCCGGTGGTTCCAAAGCCGGTGGATCCAAAGCCGGTGGTTCCAAAGCCGGTGGTTGAGATGGACGCTGGTCTGCTGCTCCCGAATGTTGAGGCTCTTCTGAGTCCCACTTGGTCATCGATCCTCTTGGTCAGTGGTCTGAATGGCTCTCCGGGTGGGCCGTAAACCTTTTCATGGTGTTGTACCAAAGGTTCGTATGAAAGTTGAACATTCGGGGCATGTTGGGCTTGTTTCTCAAATTGGCCTTCAACCACGTGTTCGACATGCGGTCTGGCAACATGGACACGGATATTTTCACTGTTTTCTCCTTCAGAGTAGGTGGCAGCCCTCACAATTTCCTTCACTCCGTAGTTGGGAACCCGGATGAGTAAATTCTGGTCAGAGCCTGAGTAGGGAACCCACAGTACCTTTTCATCTACAATCTCACCAGGTTGGGCATTGAGGCAGTCGTACTCGTAGTAACCAGGGGAAACCTCACGACGTTCACAGTTGGTATAAGCAGACAAGGAAGAGTCAGAAACAGAGTTGCCAAACCCAGAAATGGAGTGGCCAACGCGGGTGGTCTGTCGCCCAGCGCCAACGCCAGTGATCGTGCCAAAGGAGCCAAAACCGGTGCGGTGAGAGTCGAAATTCTGGGGCATGGCCGTCCCCATGGTAACCAAGAGAGAGAAAACCTTTACAAGCATGAAATTTAATGGTTAAAACTGGTGAAGAATAGTTAGTAGGGTAAAACAAGTAGCGTGGGCTTACCAAAACCTTCATTTTGGATGCGGTGTTTGGTTGGATTGATTTTGCTGTGTGTGTGTGTGTGGAAAAGTGGAAGGATTCTGGTGGGATTTCAGTCACTCCCGATCCGTATTTATAGACTCTCTGCTCCAGTTCCAGTTCGGTTTAGGATAGTCCATCGTGTGTTTATTACATAATGAGACACGTTGACATTCAGGGTAGTACACTGTAGTACAGACACAGACACGGAACCGGTTCATGAGACTGCCAAGCAAACTCACTTCTTTTTTATGATCCAACTATTTTAATAGCACTCAATCCCATTTCATTACTTTATTATGTAAGTATGCTAATTTAATCAATTTATGTCATTCCACCGGCAGCAATGTCATTTGTCCTGTCTTTATCAGCTCATCTTCAATCTTACGCCACTCTTTACTCTTACAAATACTTTACTCAATCTCAGACCTGTTTCATCCTCACCCTCACACCCGTCAAATTAAAACATAAAAAATTGACAATTGTCTATGAATCTTCTTCAACAAACTTGCAGTTCAAACCCATGCATGCTTCTTGTGCAATCTGAGCGTTCATCGAACCACTTGATCACAAGGGCAAATTCCTTATGAAATTAATTGCAGGATCGGTGGCCAAGGTCGACGTCGACATGAAGAAGAGCAAATCCGGTTTGAAAGTCGGCCGGGGTGATAAATCCATCAAGTTGGGTTAATCTTGCAGTTTTTAATTAGCCTGCTTGGGTCTTTCCCTTTCTAAACTATTCATGACATTGTTCAAGTTGCCGAAATGATTTCTGAGGAATCATTCCGGCTGTTTTCGTAAGTGATTCGATTTGGGGGATGGTCCTGGTTATTGCCGTACAAGTGGAACCACCTCAGTTACACTGTGGAAGTGGTCGACAACTTAGGCCTCTGGCGCAATTGCAATTGACATTTTCATGTTTTTAAGCTTGCAATCACAAACTTTGTGTGAATTATATGTGAATCACCGTAGACTACAAGTCAGCCTATTTTTGCCAGCAGGTAGGATGGTCTAAAAGCTACAAGTGGCTACAGTCCAAAGATTATCGCCTAAAAATGCTTTAAAAAAAGCTGCCCAACCTCCCCTCGCCCTCGAGTTTAAAAACAAAATGTATTTTTATTAATACACGGCATTTGAATATGGATATGGAAACCTGATTCAAGTCTTTTTTATGTTACAGCGAAGGGTTGAATTAATTTACTCTCACAATTGCATTCGTGTTGTATGCGCTTCGAATCAAATCTAGACACTCGGCTGAGATCCATTGTCCGCCATCATCATCTCGGCTCAGCCCCTCGATGACAATCTTTTGCATGGCAGGGTTCAGCATCGCCAGTCCAAAATAGCCTCCAATGTCGGTCTTGGTCACTCCAGCTCGTGGCCCTTAAATGTGAATTGCCGCAAATGTTTCAGATCGCTGAGCCCAGGCTGCTCTTGTACGTGGCCCGAATTGAACAAATTCGGTCCAATGTGAGAGCCCGTCTTTTCGAAGCAGATCCTGGCCCCGCACATTCGTACGGGACCGTGATTCATTGGGCGGCATGAATTTTTGCTTTGGCAAGCACATCAACTTTGGCCGGCTACCACGGACCACCAGATCGACGCTGGAAGCTGATGTTTGCAGTTCTGGACAGCCCAGGGTCTAAGCTTTCCAAAAACATGTCATTTGGGTGGGGTCATCATAGAATCCCTTACCCCCCCCAAATGGCGCTACCCCAAGTTGGGGGCTCCATTTCTCGAGGCTCTTGCAGAGACCGCAGCCGGATTTTTGGGAGCAAGCAGGCACTGGACAATACTACCAGTGTGCCAAACCCCAGACTGCGCTTTTGCAGGAGACTAGAGAAATTTAATCCTAAAGATGGGAATGAATTTAACTCTTACATTTTTCTGTCCCAGATCCTCGGGAAATTTTGGAGGGTTTTTTGTAGGTTTTTTCTCCATTAACTTAAATATTTCGACTTTCGGGCCAAACTTCGGCACTTGATGATCGCTAGGAACTACCATTGCATTCCGGTAAGTGGGTAAGATTTTTCAATTTATAACTTTTGCCATAACTTCCACCTGTGTGGATGATCCCGCACCAATCTCTTTACAAAACTGCCTGAGATCCTCCACGAACCGCACATTCAAACCGCTTCTCAATCGGTTTGGGGAGAGAGAAGTTATGACGATTTCAATAGACAAGATTTTACATGGGATTATATGGGGGGAAATCAGTCTTCGTTTCCTACCTCCGTAACGTGAAGGAATTCGACCGTGGTTCTCTATGTAATATTGTGTGTCTCGGTGAGGGCTACGTACTCATATGCACGGATGTTGAAAATAACGTGTAGCCCAAATTCCTTCAGGACTGAAGAAGGTCCTTTTAAGATTATTTCAATTAAGTTCCACTGAAAGTTGTTGTGACTTGAACAATGGGGATATGTAATGACAGAATGTAGGAGTCGGATAATTTTCGATGGACGTTTTCGTAATGATAACAAACCAAACTTCAGTCATTGCTGGTATGACTACATGCGTATGGCAGTGAGAGCGACGCAGAGAATGAAGAGGACAGGAGTGTCTGTGCTCGAAAGCCGAATGCACAGCATGAATGAAACCGGAACGAAAAGTTCCACGGAAAGCTTTATAAACGGAACGTACGTCATTCAGACCGCGTTGTTGAAAGCTGAGTTGAGCAGTGCCAGTCGGCAGTATTCTTGCACGGGTCCCGATTGGTCGTGGCCGGCTGCTCCGTTTTTGCTCTGCAAATTCCCTCCAGCACGTATTTGGAGACAACAAGTAACCGAAACCGAGCGCGAGTGCAAACTTTCTATTATTCATTGCTCTTAAATACCTACCCAGCGGATGGAAATGTCAAGGAGAGTTCTAAGCTTCTGGCAACAATTTCTGCAGAAATGATGAGTTATCAGTATATAGGCCGGCGTCAAATGGTAAGGTTGAGACAAGAATGACTCAGGTTCATGATCAAGGTCAAAAGGGTCGATTCAGACTATGTTTGTAGTTCATGTCTGACATTCAGTACAATGTGCATTTCTTTCATACATCACACCTCCGCAAAGTTCACCCGAAGTGACGCGACTAACGTCCTACTGCGCATTTAAAGACCTGTACACGTACGGTCCTGTGGAACCTTTAAATGTTCACTCCATCGGGCTAAGTGACTGCGTATCATTATGAAATGACAAATCAATGTCAGTCTTTGCTTGCGTGTATACCTGTCTGCTCATGTCAAATTAAATTGAGACAAATCTTGAGTGCAAAAAGCGAAACAATGAACATGAACAGCATGAAAATGGGTCAAATTTTAATTCAAACCCACCCTTTGGATTTATATTGAATTGACAAACTTGGCACAATGAGGTCACACACAAGACAAGTACACAATGGAGTAGAAATTGTCCTTATTTCTTACTACCCCAAATTCGCAAATCGCAATTACTTTTTGCCCCAAACCAATTTCACTATTCGCAACTTCAAATCACACCTGTGAAAATGAAACCCGTCGTTTCACTTTTGATTTTCCTTGCTTCAGTCTTCTCTGCCGCCCATGCTCCTGTACCCGTCAACGCGGCCGACGAAGCAAAACTGCTCCTCATCAAATCTTGCCTCATTGCAGATGGAATTCCCCCCACACGCATTATTGCTCGTGACTCACCCAACCCCGAACATTCTCGCTACGAAGACCTCAATTATCAGTGGAACCGGTTGCATGGCCTGATGACTCCCCTCGCGTACCTTCTCGCCTCCAGCACGGCCGATGTCTCCAGCGCTGTCCGCTGCGCCAGCTCCTCGAAGATCCGCCTGGTGCCACGAGCCGGGGGTCACTCCTTCGTCAAGTACGGATTCGGAAACAGCCATACGCTCGTCGTCGACCTACAGCGCCTGAATCGGGTTAAACTAGTCGAAAACTCCGGTTTTGAAACAGGAGGTACCGTAGCCCTCATCGGCGCGGGGACACGAAGCGGTAGAATTCAGTATGAAGTGTGGCGGCAGTCCAAGGGCGCACTGGTCGTCCCTCATGGGGCTTGCCCTCAAGTAGGCCTTGGGGGCTGGGCTCAGGGTGGGGGTCACGGATACTTTACCCGCTTGCATGGCATGGGGTCAGATAACATCCTCGAAGTACGAATGGTTGATTGGAGAGGTGAAATTCTGACCGTGAATAATGTCACAGATCCTGACTTGTACTGGGCACTTCGTGGCGGTGGTGGGGGGAACTTCGGGATTGTGACGCGTTTTACATACAAAACTTACCCAGCACCAAAACAAATCGGGCTCGCCAAGGTCGAATATGACATAAAGGACTTCGCCGCCTTTTTCAAGACATGGCAGGGTTTCATTTCCCCGGATCCCCTCCGGCGCGTGGGGACATGGCCCGAATTTACAGGCAACGACACTTTTTTCATGGAGCTATGGAGCTTCGACGGAGGAGTGGACGAGATCGAGAAGATACTCGCATCATCGTTCAAGAGTCCGACTCCGCTCAAGGTTGAAATAAACTCAAATTATACACTCAGCGAGTTCCTTCTGAAAACAGCTCAGATTTACACTCCACCACCAAAGACCATGGCGGACTTGGGAGTTCTCGCCAAGTACCCAAATGACTCCTCCGTTCGGACCACGTCGTTCTACGTTGACAGAGTCCTAACCCGGAAAGGGGACATTACCCGCTACGCCCAACTTGTTCAAGATTTTCTCATGCAGGCTCCTACCGGGGTCCGTACAACTTTAAGTTTTGAGCCGTATGGTGGCGTTGTGAACGCTCTGCGCCCTTCGGATACTGCATTCATCCACCGTGGCAAGATCTTGTACAATGTACATGTCGATTCGTCAACTGAGGAAGGAACTGGACCGCAGGACCAGGCAGGGCGGGAATTTATGAGGAAATTCTTCGAAAACACAAAGGCGGTGTTGCATCACAGCGAGTCATATCAGAACTATTTGGACGAAGATCTCCCAGACTATCTGCGGCGGTATTATGGGGCAAATTTGGAGCGCCTCGTCACTGTGAAGGCGGCAGTGGACCCTCACAATGTGTTTCATAACCCGCAAACAATCCCGACCCGCCTTTCTTGAGTGTAGGACTATTTTCTTACATGAACCAGATGAACTTCGAACTTTTTAAAAGTTAAATGCACTTGAAAACTAAATGCAAGCGTCTTTAATTTCAATTCAAATTGAGTAAAAATTGGAAACATACAAAAATATTCACAAAATTAGTGTCTATGTTACATAAACATATCCATGAACACAACAGAACCTTTCTGCCATGGGACTTGGCGTTTGGTGGAGCCTGGTGGAGCACCGGATCCATCGGGCGAAAACGCTGACACGGTAACGGCGAAGCCATCGCCGCTTTCGTTCTGAATGTAGTCTCGTCAGTCTCGTGTGGCTTTTGAATTGTAATTGAGAATTCCCTTGAGTTGTAGCCGTGGTTGCAGTGTTTTTCCATTTCTATTCTATGTCATCTGTTGTTAGAACGTAGTACGTTGAGTGGAGTCCACACTTTGTTGACCCAATCGAATGACGTGACCCGACTTTCAAGCAGGCTCATCGGTTGTACACACTGCTGTTGGTGGCGGGACTGCTGCTGCTGAATTCTCACTCATTCGAAGTCCAAATATAAACATGACGATGGTCAACATGTTGAGGAAAATCTACATCGAGAAGAAGAAATTGTGTACGCGGAGTTTTATGCGACTACGTTGTAATCGTTACTTACAACAGGAAATACGCTGTAACCAATGTTGAGTACGTCACAAGCGCGCAGCTGCCAATTCCAGTCCACAACGTGCTGAATGAATCTTCCTGTCTTTGTCTGCGAAAGTAATGGCAGCGGCTGCTCGTTGTGTGCTGCTTGCATTGCCCAGGTTCCAGATGGGACACCAACGCCATCCTCCGATACAAAGTCCAATTTAAGCAGACAGGATTTGTACTCATATCTGATCTCATCTATCTGGAATTGTAAAGTGTGTAAATAGTAACCGCGAGGGTTAGTTAAGTAATTATGCGTTATGCCTCACCGTATCCTTTATTGTCTGACCAATGTGAGCCATGAGAATGGGAAACAAAAAGTATTCCAGCCAGATTCTTATAGTCTCCACTACGTCTGGGGTTCGCTGGTCGTCATTGGACAGCTGCTCGAACGTATTGTAGCAAGTGTAGAATCCCAACACGCCATTCTCGACAAACGTGATGATGGATAAGGCTCCGATGGCTCGCCCGTACAAAGCATGCCACTCCTGCAGACGCTCAAACGCAGCAATTTGCTTCACCAGGTGGATCGGGTCATCCAACTTCCGACGCGGCGCCGGCGGCTCCAAGGTTTGAATGAATGTGCCCATGCTTGATCTGTAGCTTGTACTTAATCGGTGACCATTCAGAATCATGACGCCGGCTACAAATAGCCGGGAAGCCATCCTGCACGAGTTCTGGAGGAGATCATAAAAAATTGTCCCGGAATTGAATGCGAGCCAATGCATGAATGCGACCTTGTTTGCGATTATAGCCAACATGAGGAGGACGATTGCAATTAATATTATCCAGGATTCAACCCCCCCACCTTTACCATAATCAGGAAGCTTCATCGTTGGCATGTCTCGATGGAGGGCCAGGATTCGGCTTGCATGCGTGAGGAAGATCACCCTTCTTGCTAGCTCCGCCACAAGCTCGGTCGCCCAACCACCGGCATTGAGAAGTATCTGCGACCATGGGATCGCCCACGAGCTGATTGTTTGCACCATAAAGAGCAAGTCATTGATGGCGAGCGCAAGGAGGAAGGTCGAGTACGCGAACCCCGCAATTTGCCAGGTGATCTTTACTGCTTTGCTATCTGAGCACCAGCGGAGCATGAACGGGAATGTGTACAGGAAGTTGCACCCGAATATGTACCCAATACAGAAAAACAGGTTGGACAAGCCAACCAGGATTTTTTGCATCGTGCCGCATCCAGTGCCACTTTACTCGTGAATAAAGGCGAAATAAATTTCTTTAATTTCGGTTCGTGTTGAACGCCACGAATTTTAATGTTGCCACGCCATTGGAATTCCCATGTCAGGGAATTCCAATGGAGAGCTCCAACTCATTTATTTACTCACGTGGGAGGTGAACTGGGAAAGTGCTATTCGAATTTCGTACAAGCAGGGGAATGACACGCAACTTAATCACGATCCTGGAAAAAAAATTTCCAAGGCAAAGTCAATAATAACGGGTCACAACTAAAAATCCGGACTGTATTTAAACGCATATAACTTTTGCTATAGTGAACGTTTTTCGAAACAATCAACGGTTCTAGAAAGAGTATAAAGAGGAGAACATGGTATGAGGTATTAGTTGAGTAGGCCCCATATTCGGCACATATTCGCAACAATGCTCGTAAGGTCCCGATTTCCCTTCGGACGAACTTCATGTCCACTTCTTCAAGTAGAATTTGAATTTTTTTTCTCGCTACTTCACGTCCCTACCACCCCGACCATTCTTGTAAACCAGTTGATCCAGATAGCCCCCAAATTTTTCGATTGAACGAGTTTGTGACATGTTTGCTAGACGTACCCTTATTATCATTGGGAAAGCCATTTGCACTGGGCGGAAATGGCGGAGTAGGAAGACGAATTGTGTGCCCAAAATACATATTTATTGTTGGAACAATTGTCCCTGAAGAAGGGCACCGAAAATTGCCGAAGATAGCATTTCAAGTGCACTTCTCGGTTTAGAGCGTCCTTCGTTCAATGGCGTGCAGTTTTACGAAGGATTTGCGATTCAGCTTACGGCATTGAAGCTTGATTGGACAATGTGCTATTACGTGTATTCGGGAATGAAATTTTCTTACAAGTCTCGATGGTGGACTTATGCTTCAAGGTTTTTGAGATATAATGCTGGTGTTCAATTGAGTTTTGGTGCTAATGTGGCTTGCGAAACGCTGCCACTCCCATTGAACAGCTTCTTCAACGGGGTCAACCAGCTGTTAGCCATTAGGGTCGGCTTCCTATGTGGCCCATGTCTCATTACCACCGGTTCTGTATTCTCACACCTTCGGATGATATGGGCGAAGGTTGCTTTTGGAACGGTCGCGATGGCAGACCTGAGCTTAGTTGTCCTTGTCGGAATCAGCTGTGGTTCACTGATTCAGACCTGTGCGCTGTTCCTCGTCATCGGATTCGACTCCAAGGCCGGCCTGAGCGCTGTGGCCGGGCTCATGTTGAGTCTCATCACATTCATACTCCAGCGAGAGCTCCTCCAGTGCTCCAGCAAGGTGAATCAGCTCTCGGTCCAGTTCTCGGACTCATTCTTCAAGAGTCAGTGAACGCCTGAGCACGCAAACGCGCTGAACCGGGAACGTTTGGAGTGGAAACAGGTCCGGGCCTGCGTCCCACTCCGGATCTCGGCTGGCGGTTTCGTTTCAATTTCACGGTGCACGTTTCTTCTACTCACGAGCGAACTCGTTGTACAATCCGTGGTTAACTTGCTGCTGTTGACATAATTATAATTTATAAGGTTCGACTGCCCCATGTGCCCGTCAGGTATAAACATAGATGCCAGTGACAGCTAGTCAATACTCTGCTTATCAGCGTTTGGTTTGCGTACCCTCACGTCATTATGCTTAAAGTGACTTATCTGCAAAAAGTATTAAGGCACTCATTACCTCATCCGAGTTTCACTACTCATCACTATCACCGAATTCAACTTTATTTTGGTGATTGGCTGACGCAAACATTTGGCACTTTGCACACAAACGTCGCATATCAAAGTCCGGAGAGTCATCCTCACGTTCGCCAAATGCTTCGTAATAAACACAAAGAGCGGTGCTGGCTCCAGAATCAAACTCAAATTCAGTTCGCACTCCTTCAGGATGGAGTCTCTCCTGCAAAAGTTGGCAATGCTTCTCGCGGTCGCGGTTTGCACCGCACTTCCATTTGCGGGGGGCGAAAATTTGCAGCTGATCGACACCGGGACGAGGCTTCCAGTTGGGCGCTCTTTCCATTCAGCCGTCTACGACGGAGATGACGCGATCTACATCATCGGCGGGTTGAACAGGGGAGTTATCCAATCGTCCGTGCTAAAATACTCGCTGGAATCCGGCCAACTAGAAGAGAACGGCCAATTCACCCCACTCATGATGGGAGCCGTAGTAATGCGCGGCAACGAAATCCTCTACCTTGGCGGCTGGAACGGGAGCGCAGAGAGTTCGTCAATTTACAGCTACTCGACCAGGAACGGGTCTCACTCAGAGGTCGCGCGCCTTCCCAACCCGACCAGAAGCCTGGGACTTGCCTGGGACCCTGTCGCCGAACACGCGTACACGTTTGGCGGATGGGGCGGCGGGAAGAGGTTGAATCACGTCCACCGGTACAGTGCGCGCACTCACGCCACTGACCTCGTCGGGGTCCTTCCCCTGGACGCGGAGGATACGGCTGCCGTCTGGACGTTCAAAGGGGTCGGATACATTTTCGGCGGGTATCCAGGCTCTCATCACTCGTATAGTGATGTCTTTCGATTCAACGCGGCCATGGGCCACGTCCAGACGCTTCTGCCCCTTCCTGGCCGCCTCTTCGGGCCGTGCGCCGTCATGACCGACCGCTACGCGTATATACTCGACTGGGATGTTTTCCAGTTCGATCCGTCGACAGGCGCCGCTCATTTGCTGACCGTTAAAGGGTGGAGAGACTTGGTGAACGAGGCCGGGTGTGTGTACGTGCCGAAGCTGGATCGGATTTACATGATTGGAGGCTTGGACACGCAAAACGTAGACAGCGACCAGATCGCGTACTTGGAGTGGACGAGCGACGCAGACTCACCTAAGCGGGCTCCTCTGCTCATTTTAACGATAGTCGGCTTTGTGGCCCAGTACGTCGCAATATGATATTCTTACGATTCTTACGACTATACGCTATACCAATACACATAATTCTTAATTCAGATGTTCAGATGAGATTCAGATTTGTATTCCAGATGTTCCTGGCAATAAACCAATGCTGTATAGCTGTATTACACAACAGAGTATGAGTTTTGGGACATAAAATTCGGATCAGTTGAACCAATAATTAGATTAAGATTGTTGTGAGGTCCAGATGCCAGAAACTTCGCTCCGCTCATACATTGCAGTATGGTTCTGCCCCGTCGAGTTCGCAGTACAGGATTATCGCAGCAGTCATCTGCGGTCGTGCACGCGGTCCCATTGCTATTACACGCGTGGATAGCCTGCAGGGCCGCAAACATTATCGCGACAAGAAATATCCATCCCGCATTCTTCATTTAGGAGCTTTATTGAGGACTCGAATCTGCAAACAATTAAACTGGCGGTTTACTCCTTGAGGGATGCGCGACCGTGAATTTTTGCGAGTGTTGACTTACGATTTGCCATGTCGCTGCGTTTGGGTTATGAACGTCTCGTTGATCAGGATGTCCTATTTACTATGAAATGCTGCTATTTGACCTTGCTCAGGCGATGGCGCGAGCTCAAGGTTGAGTGAAGACACGAGGCAGCCTAACATTAAACCCCGCCCGTGAGCCGCCGTCTTTGTTTTGCCGATTTTTGTCGGCATACATGGACAGACATCCTTCAAATAAGAATTTGTTGTTTGTGCATTACGGGACGGACTCCCGACTAAAAACAGAAACCTTGGATTAATTCATTAAATTTGACCGGTTCGTAAAGATTCCTGGTCCGAGACCTTGAGAACTGAGATCTTGTTGATCTTTTGTGGGTATCTGAATATGCCTCCAGTTTTGACCATTGCACGGTGCACGTTCAAATAAACCTGTTGACTTGGTTCGGGCCTTGACTTCTTGTCGGTGGGTGCGTGCACTCTTTGAAATGTATGGTGGCGCCCATTCAATCCATACCACTTGGCAGCACCAGACACTTTCATTTGCGAGACGGCACAAGTACCCGCATCCTGTTTATCAGACTTAGAGTGCGGTGAGTGATCTAATCTCTTACGACTTCAATTCACGAATTTGTGAACCAGGGCATTTACGGTATTGCAATTACCTCACCCAAACTGAATAACTGAATTTCACCAAAAGTGGCCTAGTGACATGACACATGACATCAAAGGCCAGGATGTCTATAACACATCCACCACTTGTTATCCACATTTCGGGTGACAATAAAAACAGTTGCGAGTCGAAAATTGGAATCAAACCATCCCAGTCGACAGCTCAAACTCATCCGAACACAATTATTCCGCAAAATGGTGTCCCTTTTGGTTAACTTGACAATCGTTCTTGTGGTTTGTGCCACTGCCGCCGTCCACGGTGCGAACCTCGAGTTGATTGACACCGGTTCGCGTCTCCCGGCGCTCAGCTCGTCCCATTCGGCTGTGTACGACGGAGATGACTCGATCTACATCATCGGCGGACTCACCAACGGCTTCGTGACAGGCACGGTGCTCAAGTACTCACTGTCATCCGGTGCTGTCCAGGTGCATGGTGACTTTGAGCGGATCGCACTTGGTGGGGCGGTAATGCGCGGTGAGGACATCCTCTACTTCGGCGGATGGAACGGGAATGCGGAAGTTTCATCAATTTACAGTTACTCAATCAGGAACGGATACTACTCAGAAGTTGGTCGCCTTCTTCACCCGACCAGAGACATGGGAATCGCATACGACGCTGTCGCCAACACTGTGTACACAGTCGGTGGATCGAGCGGGTCCAACTTTGCCCACATTCGCCGGTATGATGCGCGTTATCAGTTCGAGGAGATTGGGGAACTTCCTGCAGGGCGACGGAACGCGGCCGCCGTTTTTGGGACGGACGGGTTCGGATATGTCTTCGGCGGGGATGCAGGCACTGACTCTTCGCCCCGTGGTGCCTTCAGATTCAACACCGCGACGGGGCATGTTGAGACGCTGCCGAGCCTTCCTGAGCCTGCATACGCGCCGTGTGCCGTCTTTGCCCGCGGCCATGCTTACGTGATCGACTTCAACCTGACGCAATTGGATCCGGCCAGCGGCACGGCAGACGTCCTTCAAGTTGACGGGTGGTCTGACTCTGTTACGGACGCCGGTTGCGTATACGTGCCGAAACTGGACCGTATTTACGTGATTGGAGGCTGGGATCGTGTGCAGGAGATCGGGAGAGACCAGATTTCGTATGTGAACCTGGGCGCGAGCAATCCGCCTACAACCACGACTACAACAGAGGAACCGCCGATCATCGACTGCATTGGCACAGGCATTCGCGTCATTCCGGACCCATTCTGCTGCACAACCTTCTACGTCTGCAATGCTGGTATTCCAACCAGGATGAACTGTGACGAGGGGCTGCAATTCAGCACGGATTCACTCCAGTGTGAAGATTCGACGGTGGTCCGATGCAGAAGAACTTGAACTTACGCTCACTGAGAAAGTTGCTGAGAAACTCCCAAAATTCGAATAAATGCGTAGAACAGAATGATTTACTATTCCATGAAATAAAAGTTATGCAAGCTCATGAATAGACCAAATTTCTTACGTCGACCTGAGTCCTACCCTGACAACAACCACGACAGATCTGCCGCCGATCATCGACTGCAGCGGCGGGGGCATTCGAATCATCCTGGATCCCTTCTGCTGTTCAACCTCTACATCTGTAACACCGGCATTCCAACCAAGTTCGACTGCGAGGACGATAGGCAGTTCAACCCGTCTATGCTCCAGTGCGAGGATGCGGCTGCGGTGAGATGCAGAACCGCATTTGGGTGATAATGTGAACACACCGAATCCCATCCTTTCCAAACATGTAACCCCTTTCTGGATTTGTAACCAAATTCATTTAACCCTCAATCCAGATTCATTTCGGCGTAATAAATTGAAACATTTGAATTTTTATCAAACTTCAATTTCGGAATAAGGCCTACAAATTTATGCACTGACCAAATATTCAGCGGCTATTTCCATAAGAAACGGCCCCTTTTTACTGACTCAGGATAAGAACTTCGAAAAGTGTTTTGTCAGGTTGAACCCTATTAGCTTAAACAGCTCTCCCTCAAGGAGATAGCCGCAGCCAGTTTACCCACTCTTGAGTTGAACCCATTAAGAATCGGCATCGGGCAACCTGGCCAGCACTTAATTGAGACACCATTAGGTTTTAGCTTAAGTGGAAATGCTAACGGCTTTGTCGTGTTCACTTAAGTATGAAGAAGCCATTCACACTCATGTATGGCTAAGTGCAGGTGACCATCCATGACCTCCATCACTTCATTCGTCCAGTCTGCAGAATGCTGTCACCACAGGTCTACCGCGTGTTCAACACTTTCCTGACGACGGCCACCACCGTTCACTGCGTTCCCTTCCGCTGGGCAGCGAACGCACCTGTTCTCAAACTAATCCCACTTTCACGCGCTGTCCCGGCCGACCGAAGAGAGCTCCGCCTCTATTACCTCAATCTCGTGCTAGAATTCATCTTCGTCACCGCGTTCACCGCCGTAGTAGCCGCCGGAAGCTCTAAATCCAACGTCAACTTGTCGATGACCTTCATAGACATCGGCTTCGTCTCCGGGTTGGGACTCAGCGCCCTCACCCACGTCTGGCGCTCGACTCTCGCGGATTACATCAACACGCTGTGGCGAACGAACGAACTGCTTCTGCGGCGGGAGCCGACGCCGATCGGGCGTCTCCTGGAGCGGATACAGATCGCGTTAACGTGCGGCGCGGTCACATTCGTGGTCGCGCTCATCCTTTTCCTCATCTGGTCCGAACTCGCGTCGTCAAAAGCGCGCGTCGCTTTCTGGGTCTGCGTCTGGCAGACGGCCGGCAGACTCTTGTTCGCCGGGCTTGTAGCGTTTGTGTGCGCGGGCATCATCTGCAAGGCAAGTATCATCGTACTGACGGCGCTCAACACTGGATTTCTGCTGCATGCCTGGATCTCCGCCCTGAACCGGCGCCTGACTCGTGACTTGAGGATCCACATGGCGTTGCGGTCGACTCGGGTCCTCCGGCTCTTCCTGGCACTCGCCGAACGGTGCGTGGGCGCGAAGCTACTGCCCACGATCTTTTTGATCGGCAGCGCAGCAACAATCATCGCTTATTCGGCTATCCTCATATTTACCCACGAACTGGACCCGTTTTTCGCGCTGGGGCTCGTGGATGCGGCGCTGGTGACGACTCTTGCTCTGCCACTCCACTTCCGCGGCATGCAGGCTATCACGAAAGGATACGCGCAGCTGCTTAAGCGGTTGCGCGCTATGGCGAAGGGCAGGGGCCGCGTTCTGGGCGGGCAGGTGACCAGCCTGCAGCCACTCAAGTTCCGAATCGGCGCATTTCGATTCGAGTCGAACAGCGCCCTTCACTTGCTGAACTTAATTGTGGATAAAGTTATTCTGATTGTTCTCTCGCTGCGCAGCAGACGCCATTAAGATGACATGGTTGATCTAATAAATAATTTGACGATTGCAGCAGGCGCGGGACGAGTCGAATTACATATTTAATGGTCCGCCATGAATCCCGACTCAAGTTGTGCGACTTTGTTTCAAACTTAAGTGCCACTTAAGTCGGTTTCCTGTGAGGACCGGGCATGATTTTATGGTCAAAAATGAGTCCCACAACGATTCAAAAGTCTCAATAAAAGATTATTTGCTTCTATCGTACCAAATCTGGGAACTATTCAGGGCGTGGATCACGCAAAATGCATTTTGCTGTTCGGCAAACAGGAAGCACGATAAGAAAGCAAGTGTCCACTCGAGACGGACATGAATCATGCATTAGAGCAATAAATTGTAGAGACGTCTCTGCTCTTGGATGGCTGAAGCGATACTTGTGCGTGCAACCATCGACCAGTCGTCTTTTGGCCAGCCGAGTGTAATGCTGTCGGCTCTGGTTTTTCGTATTTCAGACGCCTTCCTCAGAGTCGCAACAACCGTTCACGCCATTCCATCCAGTTGGGCACCGCACAACCCAAACTGATGGTGGGCTGAATTCGGCGATGGAGCACCCAGAGGAATGGCTGGGCCAGCGCCAGCGACCCGCGCACACTTACCACCACGCCAGCAGCTCCGTCCCTGCTTACTGACTGCGGTGGCGACACGACAGCCCTCGTAGGACAAATCACGTACCCCGAGAGCTGGGGCCGCTCACCACACAAGCGCTGCAACTGGAGAATCAGCGCCCCTGCCGGCCATTCCATTGTAATCAAGTTCCAAAATCTCTCGCTGGACGTTTCTTGGCGATGTTGCGAGGATTTCGTAGAGATTCAGGGCGAGGACGGCACTGCGTGGGACCGCTTCTGTGGGGTTCGGCTTCCGTGAGGTGGCCATTCCATCGACTTGCCAAACAGGGCAGTCGTGCCTCTTTCACTCGGATGGCACCCAACGAAGTAACGGGTTCAGCCTAACGTGGGAATTTGCCGCAGACACAAACGAGCTGGAGTCTAGCACAAACTCTACACGCATCGGTACAACAACGCAAACATTCTAGGGAAGTGTAAAGCTACAAACTTAAACAAAAATGCCAAATGTGCCGTTTGCTTTTGGCGAGTCGCGTCAAGATTCATTTCCAGAGAATTACGAGTTTATTGTTGTGGGTTCATAACTTGGAACTTGGAATGAAAGTTCTTAAGAAATGAGTCTCATCTCATCAACGACGATAGCTGAAAATTTATTCAAGGAATAAAACAAGAAAAAATCGAATACAATCAAAATGAAGCTCGCTTAGACGTCAGTCCGTTCGTCCGTGTCAAAGTTTACTTGCCCAAGCCGCTCGCTTGCCCGACGCAGTGGCAAGTATCGTCATTGCCACAGAATCCGAGCAGAGTAAAACCGGATCCAGGCTCCTGCTGAGCTGTGCACGAGGCCTGGCAAGGATCAGGCTCGCATGCAGACGCCAGAAGGCCAAACATGACCAAAACGATGAAGAGTGCAAACTGCAGGCGGAGGTGACCCATTATGCGTGTGGTGACAATTCCAAGATTCCCTTCCAGACTTTAACTTCGAACTTCGAATACAACGACGACTTCGGTTTGTCAATTCTTTTTATAAGAACTCAATTTTTCCACTAATTCGTGATATATTTAATCGGAGAATGATTGTTATTGAGATTAAGCGTCTGGACACCTTGTGGTTGAATTTCGGACGGTTGCAAATACTAAATGCAAATTTTATTCTTGTAATCATTCTTTGTGGCCAGACGAGCATAGAAAGCAATCTCTCTGCGTTGACGTTGATTGTGGTCGGCTTGTTGTGGAAAGCTTAACCATAAATTTTTCAAGATACGAAAGAATGTCTCATTTGGAATAATTTCATTGTCATCGTGAAATTTTCCACAGTCCATTGCCTCGAGACAATCCAATCAGCGTAAATTCACTTTCAGGTTTTTCCTGAGCCTTGCAGGATGCCTGGCAAGAATCAAAATCGCATCCTGCGCCATATGCTGGCCCCAGAAAGCTGAATATGGCCAAAATTACGAAGAATTCGAAGGCCAGGCGATTCATTATGCTTCGAGTATTGCGTGATGTGGCCGTGGCGGCTATAAACTCGAAGTTCGACTCGAACTGACGAGTGATGTGACGAGGTTGTACTTGCAGCAACTCAGTGAGCAGCCCAACACCGTCCCGAGCACGAGTAGACTCATGACAGGGTCACATTTCCACTCCACGTCGTGTTCTTGCGGGTTCTACTGTTTGCATTCCACACGAACCGCCACCCGGTTGACCATGAAGAGGCCGTCGAGACGAGCAGCAGCCTACGGTGGAGATTATCAGGGGAATCCGACTCCTCCTGGAGCCTGCGTGTGTGACTCTGACTGCATTTAGTGGACTGATTGAGAGCTCAAGAGCCGCTGATTGCATAAATAGTCCGTCAATTTAGGGATTGCCGTCATATGAACCAGATTTCAGCTGTGGTCAATGCGACACTGTTCCTGATAGTGAATTACATCAATTCAATCAACTGATAAGCGCAATTCATAATTAGTAATTACATGCGTCCAACGAGCCGAGCTGAAACGGACACGAGGATCGAATTAAATTACGTGTGTTAGCTTTACATCTCCATGACGTATGCCGTGCCACGACAAACCGATGAGTCTTTGACAATGAATACGTCGTCAAGCGCCACAGTAATTGCGTCATATATGTCAAAGCCGGACTAATGCCCGTTGAATGAAGAAGGTCTAGAGGACATCAATAGCAATTTCGACCGTCATATGAGTCCAACCTGACAGCATCGGCCAATGCCGCTGATAATAAATTCAAAACACCGTTAAGCCAAGTGCCGCAATTTTCCAGAAGTTGAAAAACATGCTAAGAAACTTTTCATGATTCATGGAAAAATAAAAACGGCCCGGACGGCATCTGAGTTCCTAGTAAAGTAACGAGCGCAATTTGTGTCTGCCTGAGTTAACCTGAATGTTTTGAAAGATGATCGCAGCTGCTCCACGTGCATGATTTTAAAATTGGCAATCAATTATTGGAATACCTGCGCCTGGATTGTTTTTTGGGACGGCCTCCTTAATAAAACGAGCGCGCAAATTCCACAGATACCACATATGCAGAAATAGAAAACCCAACTTTATGTATGTGTATTAAGATATTTATTAAGTAGCTTTCCCATCAATACAAAGACAGTCTCCATCATCCTTGACACAAATACCGTGGAAATGTTTCCCCTTTGGAGCACAATGAGCATGACATGCGTGCTTATCACAGCCAGCTGGTCCATGGCGAGGAGGAGGATGCCCAGTAGGAGCTTCGGCTTTGGCTTCGGGTTGGCTTCCGGCTCCCGTGGGCTGCTCTCCGGCGACCAAGACTGTCAAACCCAAAACAGCGATGGACAGGAACAGTACAAGGCGGTTCATTGTTCAGTTTTGTGGGAGGAGGTGATCTGCAAGCTAATGAACAAATCAATACAGAGCAATAAAAGCAGTACGTCTGAATTAAGTTAGATTACTTACAACACGAACAAGGGTACGGACTGAACTCGGCAAGAACTGAAAAGAGAGACTACTGCACTGAACAGTTCGGCTTGGTAGTTCTTGGTATCGCTTCTAGAACCACAGAGCAAGTTCCTGGTTTGATATCATCGGCCTGGATTGAGACGAGGGTCGTTGATTGACAAAACCACATTATAGTTTTAAGTAACACACGCTGCTTTTGATCACTGATCACTGATCAGAAATAATCTGGTCAACCAAAAATGTATGTCATTGTGTTGAAGTTCTACACTATTAGAATAAAACCCGTTGCACGGATTATACAAAACTTATGACCAACTGAGCACCAATCTGCTAGCGCTCAGTGCTGACCACTCGGGCTAACGATTTGTGTTCACTGGGCGCAATCTCGCGACATTGGCACTGCTCAAGACCAGCCAAACACCGGAATTCAGTGGCAAAGCGTACACGCAATTTTCGTACGCCGGGCCGAAGGTTGGCGATCACACGTTCGTGGGTCCCAACTGCAGCAACTCACTGGCCCCGCTCTACGATCTGACCTTTGGTCAACATGACGTATTACGACATTACAGTTCTCCAGTATGGAGCAGTGCATCTAACCCCAATTCTGTTGCAAGCTGTTTAAATGCAAATTTATGAAATATGAATTACAAGATACTATGCTTTACTTGGTTGTATATTGATAAGGCTATAGTTTGAAACATTTCGATAAAACCATGTCGCATGCACAGTTTCTAATCAATCAACAGCAAGTCCACTACATTATTCTTAATAATTATTTCGCTCATACTGTTGGGAAATTTTGGCTGACTCTCTCTTCCACCCATCTGAATGCGAAAATCGTGATGGAGCGTTTATTTCTCCTCACAAAAGCCCTCATTTCTTAATCTGAACAAAGGGATCGTCGTCCAATGTGTCGAATGAAAATCTACTTTTGATCAAGCGACTAATTACTACGATAGAATGGAAAATGTCAAACAAAAACATGAAACAAGAAGAACGAGCAGCATGTGCACTTGTTCCAAATTACATTTTCAAAAATCGTATGCTGAACGCATAGTTCTTAATGTGGAAACCTTGCAAACATGAAACGAATCGTGAGTATGGCATGAAATGTCCATTACCTTATTAGAGAATGTAAATACATTAAGAAAGTTTGTGGCTTGAACTTTGAACATGAACAAAGATGTATCTATTTCTATTGCCTAAAGCATGAACTGAACTTTGCCCTCTCTGCAATTGACGAGTACAAAACATTTCAAATGGACTGTTTCTAGTGTTTCAACTCATTTAATGCTACATTTACGTAGAATAATGCAAATTTTGGCATTCGTGGGACAGTGGTGGTGGTGTCTTTGTTAGAATTAAAGAAAGCTGTCTTGGAAGTTGTAAAATCACACCGCGTAATCTGAATACGACCAGCTCAATCACTGCACGTGCCATACGTTTCTGATTTTGACGTATTGCAATGTCTGCGTGTCCACGAATTTGTTTACGATTTCCACATTCATGCCAGTGAAATAATTAGCAGAATTGTTTGCATTGCAATTTGAGCAGTCGCATGTTGATCACGAATACACAACTTGCAAACCAGAAAAGCTAAAATGTGCTGTGGGTCTTTGATCATGTAATACTTTGTGTCAAAACAGGACAGGAATAACAAAAATGCGACTAGTGTCATGTCATGCTATAAAATGAAATCATCAATGGCGAGTGCAACTTTCCTGCGTGTGCGACCGAAGTCAAGAATCTCTTCCCTTTTTGATTTTGTGAAAGCATTTGTAAATTGTAGCGGTAAGCGGGCTGCTTCTGCAATGCCACATCCTTTAATTCATCTTCTCCTCTGATTTGCTGATTTGATACTCGTTTGATCAGCACATTACTCACGTAATAAAATACTGCCAAGTAATGAATCTGAATAAGAGGAATTTTCATCCATGCGAGTTTTTCGCATTGACCTGAATTCTCCCACCTCTGAATTCCAGTTCCGATTGTCAAATGTCAAAACCAAAGTCATCTAATAAAATGCTGAATAAAATCTAAAACTGATTTCATTCAGCATTTGGCAATTGAAAAGACCGTCCTCTGGAGCCATTCTATTGTACCGACCGACAATGCTTTTGTCATGGGCACATCTTTTCTCGGCACTCATGGTGGCGACCGTCATTTTGCCCTTCTCTAATGCAAGAGATCAGTGCAATTTGGTGAGGAACTTGGCCATTGGTTCCTCCATCTCATTTCCCAGCTTTCCACCACCAGAAAGGCATGGTCACAGCCCAGCAGCGGTTTACAGCATGCCGCCGTGGGGTTTGGTTCCCAGGAATTGCACGTGGACATTTACAAGCGAGGACAACTGTACATTGGAGTATCACACCACAACCTTTGAACAGTCAGACTTCGATTGTGGGCAAGAGTATTTCGTCATTAACGATGGTGATTTCGTTTTAAAAACTGAAACAATGTAAGATCACAAAATCTCACTGATGAGTATAAGAAATTGTAGCAATTTCCTACCAGAATTTCATTTCACATTTGTTGGTAATTTTAATTTCAGATTCTGTGGTTTCATGTCACCAC
>WIXG01000441.1:0-55859 GCA_009869945.1 Mesaphorura yosii | reverse complement strand
GAATTTAGGGAAGGAGATCATTATTAAAACTGAGCCCACCATAGCAGGTTGTCCGAATCGAAGCCGCACTGGGAAAAGAGCATGTGGATGAGTTTGCTGGTTGGCATTCGTGTGTAGGGGTTCGGGTACGAAAGCACCGCAGTCACGAGCGTCACCACCAACACCTCCGTCACGGGGTACTGGCCCAACTTCGAAGACTTGCGGAATCGGCACCACCAAATGTTGGCTCGAATGAACAGCGTCCCGATTGTGCCCTGAAACCGACAGCAGAATCCGAGTAAAGAATACTTCCGCCCTCCAGTTACTAATTATAGCGGCACACTCACCCCGATGATGCCGAGGGCGATGAAGGGCACGAGTTCGAAGAATATCCACGGCTTGCTGTACTCCACGTAGAAGAGGACCGAGTGTTCGTTCCCAAACGGATTGATTGACTGCAGCACGAAGGCGGCCACGAGAGCACAGAAAAATGACCGCCAGAGAGTTTTCAGGGGAAAGTAGTAACTTACCTGAGGAGCGCATAAAAATACACAACTCAATTTAATTACCATGGCATTAAACCAGTAATTGCGATTGGTGATTCTTTGACTCACTTCTTCGAGACTGAAGAGCACCCCGCCCACCGGGGCTCCGAACGCGACGCTAACACCCGCCGCTGAGGCTGCAGACAAAATTTCCCTCTTCTTGGCCTCGTTCCTTCCGTACTTGGGGAAGAGGTACGACAGGATGTTGCCGATACAGCACGCGATGTGCACCATCGGACCCTCTGTTTCAAAGATTTTCAGGTTCGCTTTTATTTAGTTTGGAAGACATGGATCGCGTGGATTGGGTCTCTTACCCTTTCCGAGGCTGAGACCTGCCGATACGGAGCACATGATGCCCACCGATTTTATGAGGAGCGTCCACTTGCCCAGGTAGCCACGGATGATGAATCCGCTCAGGATTGTCTTGATTTCTGGAATTCCCGAGCCACAGGCGTAGGGAGCAAACATTCTGACTAGAAGAGCGGCGAGTGTTGAGAAGAAGAGCGCCCACATAATGTAGAAGAAGTAGGAGACGATGTACGCTCCGGCCCCAGTGCCATCGCTCCCGAACAGCATCGGCCACGACTTCCATTGTTCGCAGTCTTGCGTGAATTCCGTCTGATTGGCATTGCGGGACCAACAGCACTGCTCCTTGTTCAGCCAAAAGGCTTCTGGACAAATTCCGAACTTGAGGTCTGTCATCCAGCTGGCTCCGATATCAATGCCACCGGCAAGCGTGCCAGCAAACACCCCCACGAGAAGCACGCACAGCCACCCACTCCAGGCGTCGTGCGCCCCGCGGACCAAATCGCAAATTGACTCTTGTCTCTTCTTGACGATATACCGGTGTCGCATTCGGTCCCTCGCAATGTCCCTCTGCCAATCAATCGTGTGGAAATCGTCATACTGCCCGATTCCTGGAATGTCCTCCGAATCATAATAACCTGAAAACCACAAGGGCGAGCAATAAGTGTACGCGAAATGGAATCGAGATCATAGAAGCATGTAATTGCGGGGTGCACTGACTGGTGTTGGTTGGGAAGTCATCGGTCATTTCATTCACGGTACCCTGGTGCGTGATGTCAATCATGTCGTCGCCCTCGCTCAGCGCCCTGGCAAACCCCTGAAATTGCAACGTGGCAAGTCATTAATTTCCTCGTTACGCAAAGCAGTTGATGCACGACAGAGTTGTTAAGTTGTGAAGACATGTGGCGTTCGGCATTTAACTTTAATCTCGACCATACTGGTTACATGAGAACACTTTTCCGTCTGTTCTCACGTTTATTTATCGCGACGCATGAAACAAAGATTACCCACAACTCCGTAAGCTAAGTTTAATCAGCTAATCTCTACGAAACAGACGCGACTGGAGACCTTGGGCACGCGATTATTAACATTACAAAATACTCGCATTGAATAAAGACTGGGATTAGAGATTAAAGAGGGAAGAAAAAAGTCTTCTGTAGGATGATAACTGATAACTTTATACATTTCAAGATTGCAAATGAAGTGACCAACCTTTCTGTGTGTCGCGAAGGATTCTGCTCCGCCGTGTGCCCCGCTTGTGGGGCGACCGTCTGAATCGACTGCCTGGTAGTTGTGGATAGGCTTAGTCTGGGAGCTGAGGGGGTTGCTGGGGTCGCTGAATGTGGCCATGACTGCCGCATTAGTGAATGACGAGTCGATTGGCAGGATGGGAGGAGGCGACACTTCCACAAGGTTGATTTCGCTTCTGAGCGGGTCCGAGTCCACATTCATTGTCTTTTATCCTCTCCAGTTCCCATCCTTGACTTAATTACCCATCTCAACCACTCTGCTCGTGACGACAATGAACGAATTCAGATAGGACTCTAGTTTCTCGACCTTGTTCCTACTTTCCTGTGTTCAGAAGACGGGGTTATTCCTCCAGTGGCCAGCTGACACGACACACAGAGCGGTGCATATTGGAAAAGAAGTATGTACTGATCAAATGTTGCTCACCTACCGATGCTGCCGAATGTCGAATTGACTAAGTTATGATTTCGACTACAATTTGCTCGCTAGCTCCATTTGGAGTAACTGTTTAATTACTTAAGCACAATGTACTCCGCCAACTCCGCCTTCTTCGGTCGATCCGGTGCGCACTAATAAAAATAGCAAATGTCAAAACTTGAATTAGCAGTGCAGAAAATTGCAAAACAGAGACTCTTCTTACATTACGAAGTACGTGAGTGAGTAAAAATATGGGTAGAATTAAAGTAGGAGGTAACACAGCCATGCACGTAGGCTCCGTCTGCCTCTTTTCGTCTCTACCGGACTACAAAGCAGCCAAGCACTTGACAATGCATCAACTCTCATATAGACAGTGCATAGAAACTTTGATGGTAGTTGATTGCGACTGCCTACAGTTACGCTGTGACTCTGACTCATCAATACTGCATCAATTTATGTTTACGCCGTGGCAGTACGACTGAAGTTCCAACTTTAATCCGACTGAAACCAATCATAACTTCATCAGTCCAACTATGGATAAATAGAAGGTTCCTGGAAAGTCACTTGGGAATTCTAGCCCAGTCAGGCAATGAAGAAGTTGCCCATATGTTAAGAAATTCAATGTTTATGCATTCATCATTCAATTGCATCGCAGGCAGGGTTAGGGGTCGCCAAAAGCATAAAACATTCTAAAATAAAAAATTAAATGAATGTCATCAACTCGGTAATTAATGATGATGCTGAAGCTGGGAAAGATTGGCAACGAATGAGTTTTGTTATTCCTTATTCCTTGCATCACCTGCGAGTTTGCTCTGGCTTCTGTTTTCCTTTTTGAACGGGGACGAGGCAAACAGCAACGCGACCAGACTCGTCTGCCTGCGTCTCGACAGTCTCGCGTTTGTCTGGGACTCGTGAACTTGAAGAAAAAGGTCTCTCCCACTTTTACTAATTAGTGAAACTGGACAACTGTTCAATACGCATGTTGTCTCCACCAAAGTAAGTTTTCGTCGAGCTCCTCGCTGATACGAACAATTTCTAGTCATTCGCCAAACTTCCGACTCACTCTCCACCGGCCGAATTTTCTTCGCTTCCGTCTGCGTCTTTCTCTTCCGGTTAAAAAAAAAGTGCCGAGAAATGGCTCTCGTGACAGCTCAAAAACACCCTTGGGCTGAGTGCTACGTTCGGGTCGAACGTATGACTCCATCATCTGATTCACAGGGCTCTGGAGCCGCGAAGAAAGCCCTCTCCGGTTCGGAATCACAAGAATCTGGGTACATACTTTTTACCGCATTACATTCATTGCGCTTTCTTTCCTTTTAAAGCTTTAGCTTTATGAAGGCAGCTGACAACTGACTCTGACGATGATTGCTCTATATTAATTGTTACAGGTTCAGCAGCCAAAAGAATGTTGCATCGACAAGTTCCTCCACTTCTGCCCTGCGAATGTCGCCACAAGACGAAAACTTTAAGGAAAATGTTCGAGCCCTCTTGGAGTTGGAGGATGAAGAAGAGCCGCCTTCACGTGAAGGGGACGGCACGCCTTTTAACGACGATGATGGTGACTCTGAAGACGTGCCCTTAGCCTTGAGGAAACAGCAACTGCATAAATCTGCTTTGGTAGGTTCAAATCTCTCAAATCGTGGGTACAAACACTGTCATTATCACATCGAAGATCGTATCCTTCTTTACAGGAAACAGATCAGCCCAAGCTCACGAAGCGCCTGGATTTCCTCCTGAAACAGGCAGAACTATTTGCACACTTCATGAGACCGACGTACGCTGCTGCATTGAAAGAGCTGAATCCGGAAGCTGAAAGCACTAGCGCGAAGCGGAAGTACGTGCCGAAGGAAGCAAAGCGGAAGGAGAATATGAAGTCCCTTCTGGCAGCCACAGCCAGGGATGAAGGCAATTCAGAATTTGAAAAGGGAAAAGGCCAGGCTCCGTCGAACATTTTCGACGCAAGCCCCAGCTTCATTCGAACCGGAGTGATGCGCGATTACCAGATCAAAGGCCTTAACTGGCTCATATCCCTCTACAATAACGGAATTAATGGTTAGTATAATTCAATTCTCCAGCTAAATATAAGTTGAGGCTGATGTATGCATTAAAGGAATTTTGGCTGACGAGATGGGCTTAGGAAAGACAATCCAAACGATTGCGCTGCTTGGGTAAGACTCGTATAATATTGATAAATACTGAAAACTGAAATTAATTAAGGGCCGTGATTCAATCGTGGTAGGTATTTGAAACACAGCAGAGGAGTACCTGGCCCTCATTTGATCATCGCTCCAAAGTCAACATTGTCAAACTGGATGAATGAATTTTCGAAATGGTGCCCCACTCTTAAGACAGTCTGTCTGATCGGATACAAGGAGGAAAGGGTGAGGGTTCTAAGAGTCCAAGGCCTATAATTGACCGTCTTAATAAGTTTCTTCAATTCGTCTGTGGTCCGTCTCGTTGCAGCGTGCCTTCATCAAGAAGACTTTCTACGGGACCTCGTGGGACGTTTGCGTGACTTCGTACGACATTGCCAGACTGGAGTTCCACATGCTGAAGAAGGTCGGGTGGGCGTACATCGTGATTGACGAGGCGCAGCGAATCAAGAACGAAGAGGCCGCTCTCTCGAAGCTCATCAGATTGCTGAAATCTCAAAACCGTCTCCTGTTGACCGGGACTCCACTGCAAAATAACCTGCACGAGTTGTGGTCTCTGTTGAATTACCTCTTGCCAGATGTGTTCGACTCTTCAAAGGTGATTCAGCACCCAGCATTAGCGAATGAACCCTCAGTTTCAGTGTCAATGTGTATTCTTCTTTCTTCCTTAGGAATTCGATACTTGGTTCAACATGGACGCTTGTGCCGAGGACTCCACACTCGTGACTCGACTGCACACGCTTTTGCGTCCGTTTCTCCTTCGAAGGGTCAAATCCGACGTGGAAAAGTCGCTACCTCCGAAGAGGGAGATAAAGATTTATGTGTCTCTGACGCCCATGCAGCGAGAGTGGTACCGCAACATTTTGATGAAGGAGGTTGACCTCCTCAGTGACAAGGGCTACACGCGTCTGATGAATCTTCTGATGCACCTGAGGAAGGTGTGCAATCACCCGTACCTCTTTCCTGGTGCCGAAGAAGGACCTCCGTACACAACAGGCGCTCATCTGGTCGAGAACTCGGGAAAAATGCGGATACTGGACAAGTTGCTGGAGAGACTCCAGGCGGAGGGCTCCAGAGTCCTCCTCTTCTCACAGTTCACGACGATGCTTGACATAATCGAAGACTACTGCAAATGGAGGGGCTTCGAGGTAACAATTCTCCCATTCTGAGTCATACAAAAATTCAAGAAACTGCATTGGAGTGATTCGTCGTTGTCACCATTGCAGATGCTGAGACTGGACGGAAGTGTGGCCCATGACAAACGACAGAGAGATATTGATGAGTTCAATGCGCCGAACAGTACGAAGTTTATATTTCTGCTGTCCACCCGAGCCGGCGGTTTGGGCATCAACCTGGTCACGGCGGACGTTGTGATTCTCTACGATTCGGACTGGAATCCACAAGTCGATCTCCAAGCACAAGTACCAAACCATTATATTCATTGTGCCTACTGAGCCAAGTGCCTCAGCCCGATCTTGTAAACAAACGAATTGTGAATTGTGATGTAGGACCGATGTCACCGAATTGGACAGACCAAAGAAGTTCGCGTGTTTCGTTTTGTGACTGACAACACGGTGGAAGAAAAAATTCAGCAAATTGCACAGAAGAAGCTGTGGCTCGACCGAGCAGTCATTCAACAAGGTGAGCCTCCATTTAGACCTGCTCATTAGTGGGTGGGTAGTGGTGCAATTATCACCGTGTCTTGTTCAACTGATTTCAGGTCGCCTGGCGGATGTGGGCCCCGCAAAGTTGACCGTTCAAAACCTTCGTAGTATTATCAAGCACGGCGCTCAGGACATCCTGCATGGCAAATCGGTCGTTTCCACGGATGAGGACATTGACGAAATTCTACGCAAGAGCAAGAAGAAGGCAGAGAGAGTGAAAGAAATTCTCGACTTGGATGATGACGAGGCTGATGCCAGAAATTTCACTGTGGAAGATCCGTCCGTGTACGACATTCATCAATTCGAAGGCCAAGACTTCAGGTTTGAACCCTTAACCATCCAAACAGGTCAAACTTGTCAACGTTTTCTCCCTGCAATTTAGGCAATTGCGAAAAGAGAAGGAACGTAGTAAGACGGCAACTACAGGAGGGACGCCCAAATTCAAATTGACGAACGAAGACACGAGCAAAAGCGTCATCAAGGTGTGTTCACGCAAAAGTCTTAATTTTTCCAACTCCTCCGTCCGCTAAGTTTTGCAAGAGTGTCACTAGTGTTATGTGTTATGTTCACAGGTTGGTCCTCCAGAAGAGAGATTCGATTTCCAGTTTTTCCCGCATCGCTACTACGAACTTGTTGAAAAGGAGGCTGATTATTGGCACAAGGTCTCCAGACAAAAGCCGTACGTCCTCTTTTACGCTGACGAAGTACTGTCCCTGAATGAAATCAAGGAGGTAAAGTATTTTGAGCAAGAACGAATCAGACAGGCTTGTCCTTTAACTGAAGAAGAAATGGAGGAGAAAGCCGAGTTGGAGGGAGAAGGCTTTCCGAGTTGGAACAGAAAAGCATTCACGACGTACCTCAAACTCCTTCAGACACAGGGAGGCGACAATCTGACTTTGGTCTCGAACTCTGTGCGTGGTAAATCGCCGGAGGAGGTGGTGGCCTACCACCAAGTCTTCATGGCGCGAAGTCATGAAATACACAACTACGAAGAACTGTACACGACGTACCGCCTCGACGCGCTGGTGTCGGAGTGTAACTCGAGGATTGACGGACTACTGGATCTAAAGGTAGATGCGAGTGTAAATTCTGGATCGCCTACGGAAGTTCATACGTTTCTCTCTGTCCTCTCAGGTCAGTCAGTATCGACACCCAGAAGAGCAGCTGAAGATAAGGTATCCGCCCATTGGCGCCGGGTCACGGTTCAGCGTGGAAGACGATCGAGCGATGCTGCTGGCTCTCCACGACGTTGGCCCGAAGACAACCAGGGCCTTTGAAGTACTTTGCTTCAGGATACAGTAAGCAGCCACAACCAAATCAAAAGCTCTTAAATGGGAAGTGCTGATTGAAACTGTTACTTTGTGATTTGTGTTTAGGGCTTCCAACAAGTACAGTCTGTTCTTGAGATCTCGCAACTCGCGAGAACTTCACACTCGGTGCTGCTTCCTGCTCCATTGTATCCAGCTGGAGTTCAATCATTCCCAAGCATCAGATCGCGGCTCTCCCACTGAATCCGAAAACAGCCACGTTGAGGTTGATCTGACCCCGGAGGCAGGCACAAATTCATCTACGGACGCGCCAAGGAAGCGAAAGTGGTTGCCCGGCTCGAAGATGGACGACTCTGACGAGGAGCCTGTAAAGCCGAAGAAGTCTCGCTCCCGGTCGTATGAGCAGTAAGAACGACATTCATTTGCCGAATTGAGGCATTCGAACTCATTCTCCATTTGAGTGAATTAAAAAAGACTGTTATTTTGTAATAATTGTAACTTTGGTTCCTGTGTATGTGTGGTGTTCAATAAAAACTTGTTCTCTCCGTGTCTCATGAATGCCTCGTGTGCACAATTGGAACTAAAAATACCGACGCCATCGCATGCTTTCAAAATTGCCTTTCACAAAGCCGCGATAGGTCGGCTTTGAGTTGAGCATCATTCGAACAGTATTTTATTTCTCGTCCGCTTCATCGCTGCGTTAATTATTGTGGGAAGAAGTTAACGAGTTTATTAAGTCAAGAATTAAGGCTTCAATAAACATTTTTTGCCAACGCATTTAAGGTAAGGGAAATCTGACTTTGAAATAAAGTTCTAAGTTTTAATACTCCATCGCCTGTCTGCCTGATTAACTTAACCTGTAACCTGCTTTTAACAGGTAACCCGTTACACTGATTTGTGGATTTAGTTGTGGTTACAAGAAGTGAAGTGACCATGAGCTTCACGTACGGAAAACCTCCACCTAAGATTGAGGGCATGGTGTCCCTGAAAGTGGACAACCTGACCTACAGAACTACGCCGGACGATTTGCGACGCGTCTTTGAAAAATACGGTAATTTGTTTACTTCCCCAAAGACCGAATCAAATCAGTGATCCAATCAACAGTTTGATTTCTGGCTTGCTTGTTTTAATAGGTGACGTTGGGGACGTGTACATTCCGAGAGACAGATGGACAAGAGAATCTCGAGGCTTCGCTTTTGTTCGGTGAGCTATTCTGTGACGTGTCTACTTTGCTGTAAGTCTCGTTACTGAATTAGGTATATTATATGATTTACTATGGTTGTTTAGCTTCTACGATCGGAGAGATGCCGAAGATGCAATGAGGTATGATGGTCTATGTGTATTCACAGTATTTACCATTTGTGCAATTTAATTTGCATTCAATTGCAGTTCGTTGGATGGTCGAATGCTTGATGGAAGGGAACTTCGAGTTCAGACTGCAAGGTATGGGTAAGACTTAGCGATAAAGGCAATCAGCAACCAAAGATCAATCAAATCATCAATTTAGTTTAAAAACTTAAGAAACCGTTATAAGTAATTAGTTATTACGCGTAGATATGGCAGACCAGCCTCGCCACAGAGGCGTGGGGGAGGCGGTGGTGGCGGAAGGAGGCGTTCCAGGTCCCGTGAGAGAAGACGCTCTAGGTCGGGCGATCGTGACCGTCGTAGCAGACGCTCTCGGTAAATTCCCTCAAACCTCCCTTTTGTTTTTGACATGATACATTAACCACTGAACCACAACTATGTCATGCTTCAGTTCTGGCGATCGTCGCAAGCGTCGGTCTCTTTCGAAGTCCCGCTCTGGCTCGCCTTCAGCTGCGAAGCCTAAACGGGAGACATCTGACACGCAAGACAAGAGATCTCGTTCTCCGCGCTCCAAGTCACCAGCAAGAAGGTCACGTTCCAGGTATGAAAGATGAAACCACGCGAGTTTCCTGGCAATACCGACATCACAAAACCGAATTTTCTCACTGAAGCTATCATTGGCATTGCAGGTCTCCTGATGACGAAGAAATACGGAAAGCCTCCAAGTCTCCGTCTGGCTCGCCTCGTCGTTCGCGATCTCCGTCGGGCAATCAAAGTGACAAAGATTGAGGCTCTAAAGCGAAATTTGTGGTGGTTTGGAAGGGCAGAAGGTATAGAAATTGGAGAATGTATACACTTAAACTTAAGATCATATTTTCTTTCTATTAGTACGTTTTTAATTGTAAAGATAATTTTAAAATTTAAGAAGTTCTAGACCTAACGAGAGGTACAAATTGTGGTGGTAGGTTAGTGTCAGATGGAAGTATACTCAAATATCAATGCGTTGTATTCATGTGTATTTCTTAGCTTTTTGATGTCAAAGAATAATGTTTGATTGATGTCCGTTGCAGTGGCGTTCTGCTGTAAGCGGAGTTGGCCAGAGTGCCAGGCGTTGTTGCGAGAGTCGGTGCGTTGGCGTGTGGCGAGCGAACGCGGTCGAGTCTTTTCGAGCCTTCAGTTCGAGTTTTCCTAGATCGAGTCGTTTCACCTTTTGACCGAGATGCTAGATCGAGTGCCCAGCACGGTGAAAACCGCTGTAGCTGAGTAGCCGTTCAGGCTCTTTTCTTTTCCGGCGGGGGCGATGTGTAAACTGGCATTGAAAATCGAAATTGGCTGTCTGTTATTGCAATTCTTCAAATATTCTAATTCTTATCTGGAAATAAACTCATCGGTTTGATCTTGTAATTCCATTCCATGATTCCAGCGTGCGTTGACTCGAGTCGGGGCATTGCGCATTGATATTTTAGCTGGGAAGGAAGGAACTCGGTTTCTGGTTGCTCGACGAAGCAAGGTCTTAATTCCTTCTCAGTCCACTGCTTCCTTGTGTTGGACGCCTTGGAGCTCATCAATGTCGAGCATTGACACGTTCATTCAGTAGCACTTTCGAGTTAGGTTGCAGTTGCGTTGTTCTGCGTTGCTGTGCGTTGTCAGGGCCGAGGCTGGCACACAACACGAGTGACACGAGTGCGTTGTTCAAGTAATGCCCGACCAGGGCATAAAATAAACTCAGTTCTGGCTGCGTTGTGGAGATGCTGTGTTTTGTGTGATGCTGGAGATCTCATCGAGTCGTGGAGAGGAGCAGCAGCGTCGGGAGAAGAAAGTGCTCGTGTCGTCGAGTGCATGGACGGGAAAGTGGTTGGAGTCGGAAGCAGAACAGAGCGCACTCGTTCCCTGCTCCTTGCTCGCTGAGGTTCAGAAGGGAGCGCCCAGACTCGCCTTCCCCGAGAACGCATAAATCTTCAACTCGCACTCAAACACTCACATTCCATCGAACCCTCACAGCACACGCACGCTCCACTCTGTTAGTTAAAGCCAAGGGAGGAGGTCAGGGGTCACCAACTCCGACTGGCTGCATTGGGAGAGTGAGTGGACAGTGAAAGTGGACAGGAAGAAAGTGAGACGAGTCACGAGTGTTTTCGGTGGATTGGCCTCTGAATCCATTCAGGTAAGATTACAAGCTCGCAATTACCAATTACGGCTCTCGACATCAACGTCCATCGTTCATGCATATTAGTGTACTAGTTTACGGTTGACAGCGGTATAATGAAGCGAGGGATGAGTACAAGTAGAGTTTTCATAAGGCATTCGCTGACAGATCGAGCGCGTTGTGCGTGCGTGGGGCAGCCAATGCCAATGCCAAATAACGAGGAGAGGCACGAGAAATGTGCGGAAGGGTGTGAATGAATTTATGAACCACGACTGTATCTTGGGCATCATGCATCCTAATTTTAGTACTCGCTTGCATACGCACAAAAGTATTGATCACTCATCGAGGCGTGAGGAATCGGTGATTCATAGCTCGTAACGGGCTGCTGCTATCTGGATCGATCCTGACATTTGCTCACTCTTTATGGGGCCATGAGCATGAACTTTGATTAAACGGAACAGGCGAAATGGGTGCACTTTGATTAAGGGAAACCTCCCCATCGCCATCGCGTGCCAGCGGGCCGTGAAAGGGCAACCCATTCCATTAGAATCATTGCAACTGTGCACTGCAGAATGAAGTACGCACTGCACTCTGTCAATGCAACCCTGGTCTGGCTCGGACCTGTGTTCTTTGTGCATTATCTCCGGAGTGAAATCAGACACCAGCTTCCTTCCGCCAGACCAGAGAGACCACGCTTAGGCTTCGTTGCCGCATGAGCACTATCAGTCGACTAAACAGGCCGACGTCGCCTGTTGCATTCCAGCCGCCCGCGTGCAAGTGTGAATGCGGATGCATTAATTGCAATCCTGCGCTGCCAAAAACGATCGGAACTCATGCATGCACACGCAGATTGCACTTGACTCTCTTGCCAAGCACACTTCTAAGCTTCTGGCTTCGTTCTATTTCCGACCGACTGACATTTAACCACGCCGCTCATCGCCTTAATTACGCAGCACGACTGATAGGGAGTGCTGACTGGGCGTGTGTCAAATGTCATGGCCTTTAAGACAAAAGCCACGGCGGCGGGTGGTTGGGCGTCGGACAGGGTTCATGGACACTGGACCCAAAATAGACCAATCGCCTTGATTGCAAAGCGCAATCAATCAGCACAATTTCAGACGTTCCGTGAGCATGAGTGCGATTTGCGATGTTCCATCGTTTTATGTTTATTGGGCAGTGTGTGCGTGCGAGTGTCTGATTGGGATTTATGCTGTTTTGATTGCGTTCTGGACAGGCAGCGATCGATTGGTGCTCGATTTAGATTACATTCGTGATTTGGCATTTGACTGAGCACAGTGCGTGTCGTGCAGTGCTTTAAGTCGTGTAAGTAAGTAGGTGAGTCGTATTTTTAGAGCTTTCCTCTTGGCTGGCTTGACTAGCGTGGTAACAAAGTTGGTAAGAGCGACAGGCTTGTGTTATAGGAGTGAGAGGAAGGTAGGCGAGATGCGCACAAGACCCGATTCGGAGTCGGAGTGCGCGCTGATCGATACTTCGTGGACCAGCAGGGCCACGAATCGAGAGCAAAGATGCTGCGCTCTGAAAAGTAGATCTCCATCAACGAATGAAGGCCGTGCATTATGTAACAGGCTACAGTGAGAGCGAGCGTGGATGCACTGGAGAATCCTGGCCCGTTCTCACGCTCCCTCGCTTCAGCCACGATTCGCCCCAGCCGAGCCAACAGATCACGGCCTTTGACTGCCTGACTTGACTCTCTTTGTTCCAGCAGCCTCTGACTCAGTTTTATGCCATGGCTAAAATTACGACTTGTGAGTTGCGAGATTTGAGATGATTTAGTGTGGCAATTGACAGTTTTAGCTTGTTAACGTAAACATTGCACAGACTCGACGTGACTCATGCCGTCATGCCCCCAATCCTAAACAAGAAACGTAAACACTTCAAGCACGACTGGCGCATAAGTCAAGAATCTCTTAAATTATCTCTTCTCAGAAACTCAGCTCCATAAACTGAAGGGATGAGAGAGATAATTTTATTGTCAACTCTTGCTTTTGTCATGTCTCAAGCTTGTGTAGTCATCCTTTGCAAATCTTGCAGCCCTCACTCGCATGGACGGCTAAACAGTGAGCAGATTGACGTGGACAAGATTCCTGTATTCTTCACTCTCAGAGTGCTTCTTTTCTTCATTCGTCGAGTGGACGCATCAACCGCATTCTTTCCCGAGTGGTAATTAGTTTCTGAATCGAGTCAAGATGTCTGCGTGCTGTGGCCACGCGTGCTCAAAGGTGTTCGTCATCCTCTACAACATCCTCTTCTGGGTAGGTCTTCCTCGCGCTTGGACCTTTGCATTTATTCGCGATTTGAGTGGCAATTGATTGGCATATTTGCAGGTTTCTGGGATCGCTTTCACTGCACTTGGCGGTCTGTTGATTTATGACAAGACGTACGAATACATGTACACACTCCTCAACATCCACCCGGAGAAGTATCCTCCAGAGCTCCTCTTCTACGCCTCCTACGCCATCATTGGACTTGGCGGACTCATCCTCTTTGTTGGATTCTTCGGATGCTGCGGCGCTCTGTAAGCCAACTGACTTATAGTGTGTCCTTTGGTCACTTATCGTGGACTGTTTCCTTTAGGCAAAATTCGAAATGCATGATCGGGCTGTACATCTTTTTCCTGATCATAATCTGCTTCGCCGAGGCGGCGATCGCTCTGGGGTGCGTGTACTGCCACTTCTCCTCCAAGAACTCGAGCGAGATCCGGAGCGGGATGCGAAACAACTTCCAGGAGCGGTTCAACTCGTCTGCAGCCGAGCATCAGCTCTTCACCGAGGCGGTCAACTACATCCAGTTCTCCATGAAATGCTGCGGGATTCAGGACGACAAGGACTACGAAAACATCCTCAACAGACGGGTGCCCGGCCAGGGCGGCTACAACCAACAGCAAAAGAAGAACCAGCAGCAGGGTGGACGACGTGGCTTCGACTACCCAACAACCTGCTGCGTCCCCGAAGACGACTTCTACCCGGTCGACGACGCCTGGAAACGACCTCCACCAAAGAACCCAGAAAAATGCCAGAGTCCATACTCGGAGCCGGAATACCAGCCGTCGTCATTCGGACCACCCCCGGACGGAAGATACTCACAGGTGAAGAATTATCGGAGTGAGGAACAATCAACTCGTACTCTTGTATTAATTTGTGTCGATTGCCTTGACAGGGATGCTGGACAAAGATCAGCGAGTACTTTGGGTTGCTGACTTGCATCATTGCGGCGGCCAGCGGAGGATTTGCCATTCTGCAAGTATGTTCCACCCTCTTTCAAGTCCGCCTCGAAATATTGATTTTAATTCTTGTTTCCGGTTGTGTTCTTAGATTCTTGGGATTTTGTTTTCGCTGTGTTTCATTCGCAACATTGGCGAAGAAGCATAGCAATTGAAGCCCGAGCCCCTGCTGATCGAAGTTTCGACGGTCTTGTAAACTCACGAGGAGAGGAGCGGAGGGGAGAGGCATGCGACCCCGGTCGCCCAAAAGTCCATCACACTCAACAATAACTTCATCTTTCTTCACAATCAACCAATCAGAATCGATTCTTCGGACTAATCAACATTTCCTTTTGCATCTTTTCCTAACCACGTTTCTCGTACCGTTCATAGCTTTTCTACTCGGAGTCAGTTTAAATAGAAGAGAGCTTCACTTTTCTAAAAGTAAACTGCGAGTGATCTGAATCCTCATTTTACCAGTTAGACTAGTAATTCGCATAGCTTTGAAGCTTTAGTCCATCATCTTGGCGTACATTGAGTGCTAAAACGCAGAGTCCGAGTGTGGAAGGTTTTCTTTGCTTCGAATTCGATCTCGGCTTCTTCGGTCTCGAGTCTCCTTTTTGCGCGTACGTACATGTGAGATTAGATGGAAGATAGGCTGTAGGTTAATTGCTAAGTGATGAGGTTAATGAGGTACTTAATTGTGTTGCAGGCTGGCTGCCACACACAATCAACTCGATTCCAACTTGTAAACTCTAATCTACAATTAAGGATCTCGTGTTTGTAATTTGTAATTTGTACGCATGTCAATCGAAACTCCATCTCATTAACTTTGCATTTGCAGGCTTTAGTGTACAAGTGTGTTAGTTGGGCGCTTGACCTGAAGACAGGAACGAATTGTACAAATGTCGAATGCTGAGTGTTGGATAAATTTAGTTTGGACGAAGAACCAGTGTTCAGTCTCAACAGAATCTCTCTCGAGTCCGCATGCTCATAGATTAGCTCATGTCAACTAATTGCAACCAAAACTGTCTGGTGTCAAGTGATTGTCAACTAGGATAACAAACTCTTAATTGCTTTAATGTCAACCAATCAATTAACTAATTATCCAAGTCTGTGGACTTTGGCTGCTTAAATTAACTTAATGCTGATGCTACGCTGGAGAGGTTAACCATTTACAATCTTCCATGTGATTTGTAATGTGACCAATCATTTCCAACCCGCCGTTGGCTTGTTGATTAGTGCTCTCGACTTTTGTTCCTCTTTCACCCATTTTGTCGCGGCTCTCTGGGCTGGACTTGAGATTTGGAGACTAGCTCTCGAAATCCCATCGCCAAACTTTAGAATGCCAAAAGCACACGACGTTTGGGTCTTGACAAAGTGAGATTTGTGAACTGCTTGTTTCGGTTTCTGCTTCTAGACTTTGTGATTTGTGTTGTGATAAGGCAATGCGTAGAATTCCACTCATTTGAGCAAGCCTGTATTAAGGAACAAGGCGCTTGTCTAAGCGACGAATCTCTCCCGTTCATTTGATTAGTGTCAATAAATGTTTCATCATGGTTTCTAACAACAGCACTTCTCTACTTTATTGTTGCTCTACGATATCACTACTACTTTACAGAAGACAACAGATACTGAGTGAGGCAAAGTAGCACATAATGAATCAGTCGACGTACGGAGGCGAGTTGCTGCCTGCACGGGAGCTGTCCATGACCATCGAGCACGGAGTGTACGACGTGTGCGGAGTGGACCCCACACTCGCCGAGCCACAGCGAGTCGGGTCCTCGAACGGTGAGCAGTCCGTGTCCGTTGACTGGTTGGCCGAGACGTTCGAATCCACGACGCTGGCCGTGTACGTCGGGGCTCGACTCCGCTGCTGCATTCGTGCCCACGACTCGGCTGCCTGCCGGAACCCTGTACCCAGAACCTCCGACGGCAGGGGCACGGCGTTTGCTCCGCTCACAGCTCTGTACAACATAATTCAGGCCCAATTCAGTCATTCGTCTGGGTAGCATATCACCGATCGTCTAACCTCTGTCGGATGGACGCGCAAACGCCCGAAGTTAATCTTGGTCGGTAAGCGAAAGACAAAGAAGTCCCAGGAGCTGGCAGCGGTGGAAACAGTGGTTTGCTTTGAGCTGCGTGCTGGAGCGGCGTGATTTGCGGAGTGATCCCAGACGGCGTGTACGGCTGCAAAGTACAAAATTACATAAGCAGCGTGACACCAGAAGACCGCAGAGAGCAAGAGAGCTCACCGTTGCAGATACGGAGAACAGAGTGACGCACGGGGTTTGGAGGAAGTTTCGAGGCAGACTGCCGGCAAGGCGAGTCATTCCTCCCATGAAGCTCCTGGAACCACACTCCCCGTACGTCGAGAGCACGCCTGCACCGAACAATCGAAAGGTAAGAGGCAACGCAATACAGCAATGATGAATGACTTACTTCGTGGCGGAGGTGGTAAAACCAAAGCAGGAACCCTCGGAAATGCAAAGTTGGCCAAAAGCATTGGCATGGTGGGCTGGGGTGGTGGTGGAGGCTCGTTGTAGTGCTCCTTGAACCACTTGAGAGTCCCTTCGAAGGAGCCAAAGACCAGGTGTCTGAACTTGAAGCCGTGCTCGAGCACTGTGACGTACTCGTAGTGCACGTTCTGACCAGGCAAGAAAGCAATCACAAATTTTCCCGGATAGATCTTGGCGGCGTAGAGAACGTAGTGGATTTTGTTCGGATTCTTTTGTTGTTGTTCGCGGAGTTGGTCCTCAACCAGCTTCTTCTCTGCCCCACAAAAGCGATGGTTGTAGCATTTGTGGCTGAGAATCTCCCGTGCGTTGGCAGCCAACGGATTTATGAATCTGAAGACGACATAAAAGTGAAATGACAAGCTCTCAATCCTGAATTGGAGATTTAAACCGCGCACCGTGCAACAATTTCGTCCAAGTCCTCGAATTCTTCATCCTGAATGATTAACTTTTTTCCCAGGGTGAAGGCAGACTCTTTGTGTCTCTCGATAACGTCCACGTGCTGGCACACACCGTCAGCAACCTTCCAAGTGACCGTCAGGTGGTCCACTCCCTGCTCCCAACACTCGTAATTAGTAATGCAAGCAGATCGGATTTGGGGCTGACACACCGTGTCTAGTCTACCTTGCTGGAAGGTCGGACGATGACCTCGCCCTGCTCCATGAGCTCCATCAACTTCTCGCTCTCTCCGTACGAGATATTTTTGAAGGACGGGTGGACGATGTGTCTCTTGGTGTAAATCTGTGCTGCCTTTTGCGCCCTCTGCTTTTCCTCTGTCGCCTTCTGCAGCTCCCTGTCTTCCCTCTCCTGGTCGTAGTACGGGTCCTTCTCCCGTCTGTACTCCGAGTTCGCAAGGTCGGAGGAGCGCGAGCTGCACTTGACCAGGAACTTGGCGTAGTCGACCTCGCAGATGCGGCAGTGGATTGTCTGCCCGGGCACCACGCGCGTCTCGGGATTGACCACGCCCGTCGAGTCAGCCGCCTTCTTGTCGGTGAGGTTGTGCAGGTCCAGCTCCCCGGGTACCTCGTTCTCCACCATCAGCTTGATGTACAGCGGACGTCCCGGACACGCTGTGGGCTTGTCAGGGTGACTCCAAGCCTGCCATCACAACAACCGTCACTCACTTCAGCCACCAGCATCCGGACAACATTGTTTTTCTATTTACCTGGTCGTAAGTAAAGTTGTCGCGGAGGCAGACAGAGCATTTGTACAAGTCCTGGAGGACTCGGCCGACTCGAACAGGCTGCGAGTTCATAATCTCAGTCTCATCCCAGTCTCGAACAATCTCTGCGACACGAACAATAGGTTGGGTTAGGATAACATGAAGTTTAATTCAAAGTGGTATTTAGCTTACCGATCACGGTGGCAGTGACGAGTTTACCGACGTAGAACGTGTCTGGTGTCTCCCTTGCGAGCAGAAAGAATTCCTCCTCCCTATCCAGGAACCGCATGTCAGGCCGGGGGTCGCGGAAGTGCTCGCGCACCTCGTTAAAGATAATTTCTACGGTCGCACGTGGGTTTTTGCTCCCCTGATAAACCATACATCATAGAAACACTATCTCCTCTTGCTTCTGTAGCAATTCTGAACACAAACCTCTGCACTCAGTCTCATAATGAGCGCCTCCTTGTCTACGCTCTCGAGTCTCTCGGGGTCCTTCAAGAGCTCCTCCACCGCCACATGAGGCATTATCGAGTCCTCATCCTGCTCCTCTTCGTCATCCTCCGAAATGAGAGACAAGGCAATCTTTCTGAGCAGCTCGTACACCTGTGGGCTGAAAATAAATTGAAACAAAGAAATGAAACAAAACAATTGAATTAAATGTCTAATTAGGAATATTATATGAGTCGTCACTTTAGTTTTGATCTTACTGGATCCTCATTGTGTCCATCCTTTCAATAAAAGCTTCATCACTCAGTTCTTGTGGAGAAATTTTAATGAAGCCAGCACAGTTGACGAAGATAGTCGGCCCAAACTTGTATCGGTCGATCAGCTGAGCCCTGTTCTCCAACTTTTTATTCCTGGTGCTCATCAACTAATGTGTCAGTAGTAAAGACAAACATGTGCAGTTAAGGGTCTAAATTTCTCACTCTAAAAGGCACGAGCGTGTATTGCCACTTGTACCTTGATTAGACCTTGTGCTTTGGCTGGTCCAAAGCCAGGGCAGAACTGAACCAGTTGTCTTTTGTGATGTTGGAACACGACCTCGTTTATGTAGACGCCTACGGCGCTCACGACCCGAGTCATCTGCACGTACAATTGCAACAGCAGAGCGTCCTCCGAGACTTGGGACTGCAACAACACAAAATTTTTAATCCTTCTGGCCTTTTGACTTGACCTTCAAGCGTAGAATTTGCACAACGTGCACCTGAAGAGGGTGGAGGTGCAGCGACAAAATGTCCTGGTCGAAATTGCAGAGTTGGGCAACTTCGCAGAGCGGATCCTGAATCTTACGACCGAGCGAGATGGCCTCCTTCATTGCGATGGGGAAATCTGGAAACTCCGACTGAAAAAATTCACATGTGGCGACTGTGTCAGTTAACAATTACACACGATTGACAGCGACATGATTGATCTTGCCCACCTTCGAGTCACTTGAAGCCGCGTACAGTTTGGCGATTTGGGGATCAAAAATCTTGACCGGGATCTCCGAGTCGAAGTGGGCCCTGAATCTCTCGAAGTCGTCTTCTTCCTTCTCGTCGTCATCCGTCGGTCCCTGCGCGCACTTGGCCTTAATCTGCTTCACCACTTCGCAAAGCTCGTATCGAATCGAGCGCGCCTTCCGCGAACCGCCTGCGACGGCCACGATGTGCGGCATGGTTGTCATCAACAGCCGACCCAACTCATTCATGTCGGAGTCCTGAAACGAGAAATCAGAACGTGAGCTATGACCACCTCTTGACCGTCCGCTCTCTCGACCTTGTGTTCGTTCCACGTGTGCATAAGGTGCTTCAGTTTGGTGTAGTTCAGCAAATTTCCATGCTCCCCGAGGACACAAACGTAGACAACTGCTTCAGGCGCCTCGGAGTAGGCAACAGCCAGCACGCGACAACCACTCCACGCACGTCCGTCGTGGTCCTGCCCGACAAGCCGGATGCGATAAGGAGCTTCCTAACGGAACAAGAAAAGAGCTCCATGGAAGAGAGCACAACACTCCTTGCTAAATAAATCGTGCCACCTCAATCATTCTTGCGAATTTGTCCGTGCACTCCTTCGCCACGTATGCCTTTGCGTCTTCCACCAGTTTGGCTCGCAGCTCCTTCCTCAGGTCCGGAATGAGAAATTTTTCCAGCGCCATGCGTCCAGCCGCCTCCCGTTCCTTGTTCCACAAATTAGATACCGCTGAGTACGAATCCTGCAATGCATCAGAGTATCCAGTCCAAAATGGCACGCGACAATTGAAGGAGTTGTAGCGTGTTCTCATTTGTCAATTAAGCTCACGTCTTTGCAGAACTCCAGGAATTCGTCAACGAAAGGTCCCTCCCTGCCAACGATGTTCTCACCCAGCTTGATGATCAGGAGCTTGTCATCCTCGGCCATCGCCAGTTTAAGGAACTCGTCCCCCTTCAACTCGCTCACCGGCTTGTCCTTCAAGTACTTCCAGCTGAAGAGAAAAACAATAAGTCAGACCGTTGCTGACACCGTAATACATACCATGACGTGGACTCTGGGTTGGGAAGTCCACATGTCACCTGACCTGTAGACAGGGTGGTTCTCGTCAATCTGCATGAATCCTTTGGTGGTCGGGTAGGCAGTCAACCTCGCTTTCTTGAAGACTATCGCCCGTACCGCCTGACGAACCAGGAAGTCTTTGGAGATTTCCGTAGCCAGCATGAATTTTGCAACCTCAAGTGCCGCGAGACCACTCGACCAATTTCTGTAATATCAGCATGTCAATGTCACGATACCGATACCACGACTCACGCACAAGTACGACAGACACAATAAAACTGACCCCAAATGTTTGTATTCGGCCGCTACGTCGACCGGTGCTCGGTTCGGAGTTTCGATTTCGAAGCGGCAGTACCCGTCTCGCATGCTTTCTCCTAACTTGACGACGGGGATTCCGAAAGCGGCCACCAACTGCCCCAGCCCAGCGCGGCGGTAGAGACCATACCTACTAACCGAACTCGACTTCTTGAACCGTCTCTCGGGCTCAGTAATCTCCTTCGGTTCTTCTTCTGCCTCCTCCTCTGGGGCCTCATCTCCTGAGCCAGCTCCCGAGTCGTTCCTCGTCTTCTTTTTTCTGTTCTTGCTGCGGGCCTCTCTCATGTCGTGCAGCTCCTGCTCGTAGGCAAGGTGGATGTGGGCTGTCATGTCATTCACTTGGTCCAGTCGTCGGAAGTCTGTCATGCGCTCAATGTACTCGTCCTTCATGACGTGCATGTCTTCGGGGATGGTGCCGCGAGCAACCACGATAGAGCCCTGATGCTGCTGGACGTTTCTGGCGAGTTGCAACAGTTTTCCCTTCTTGGCATTGAAGGAGCGGAAGGCAGAGTCCGCCTCGTACACCTTCCAGCACTGGACCTCTTCCGCCATGTACGGTGAAATCTCGTCACGCTTGTACATTGCGATGTAAGGCACTTCGTACTTCTCGTTGCAAATGTAATCCAACACGGTTATAATGTTTTCCTTCAAAAGCCTGTCACCTTCACATATTTCTTGCTCCTTGAAATAGTGCTCAAGTATCCACTCCGCTTCTTCCTCCAACTCCTCCGTATCTGCAGACTCCAAGGGCACGAGTCTCCGCTGGAACCGCTCAGGTACGTCCATCTGCCAGATCCGATCGTTCTCCTCCGAAATGCCGAACCGCTCCAGTTGTGCCGGCTCGTAGACTTCGCGGATCGGTTTGACAGGAACCCGACGGCGCCGTCTTCCTCGCATTTCCCCGTCGCCCTCGTCTCCGCTAATTGAATCCTCAGACCCACTGCTATACTGATGCAATTCTCCGTAGTCAAAGTCGCAGCCAAATACGTCTTGCGCCTCTAGCAGTGCCGCATTGTCTTCGTAAGACACACCCCGCAGACCCCGCTGACGACTTTGACTTCGTGCGAACGGCACGTTGTTGTCGTCCACAATAAAGTCGTCCTCGTCATCTTCCATGCCTGATTCCTCGGAGCCATAAAGGTCCAATCGGCGTTCTGCACTCTGCTGGGTCAGGTGACTCGGACCCTCCTGCATCGAAACATTTTCATTCTTTGTCAAAAAGGTTTACAATTTTTGTAGTTTACGGTTGTTTACGAGCTCTTTTTACATCTTCATCAGCGCCGTCAAATAAATGTCCCGCAATTATGTCACGCTCGTTCCGTTTTCCTGCATTTCCATCTTCTGAAGAGTCATCGTCCACAATTCGTCGAACACGTTTGAACTTTCTCTACAACGTAAAATTAAATTAATTAATTAGGCTTGAGAATTTATGGAGTTCATGACGTTAAAAGGACTTGCACATAAACTCACCAAAACTTTAACTCCCAAGTTTTCCTCGAGCAGGTCATAATCATCATCTTCCAGTCGCTCCTCGTCAAATTCTACGTCATCATCAAACTCTTCGTTTCGTCTTCGTTTTGGCTTTGATGTATTGGCGCTTCCTAATACCGTGGCTTCTCGTTGGCCGTCTACCTCCTCCTCTTTGTCTTGGTCGTCTTCGTCATCATTTTCATTTTCTCTACCAACCGAAGAAATGGATTCATGTTCATCGTCTATTTGTTCATCAATCTGAAGATTGCCTTGCTTTGCTTCGGGACTCTCAACTCCCGACTCGGCGTCCGCTTGTTCAAATTCGTGTTGCGCTGAGGTTTCAGAAGAATCCTCATACACGTCTTCCCTCTCGTCACCTCCACCCGCCTCCCGTACAAGACCCATTACCGCCTTTGCCTCTGCTTGATCCTCATCTTCTGACTGTTTTCCTTCGCTTGAAGAGTCTGTGGGATCTTCATCGTCATTTATGCTGCTGCCACTTCCCTCTCCCCCGTCATCACTTGTGTCCAAGACCTCCACATTAATAGGCGGCTCCTTCACAACGAACAGCTGGTCTCGGACTTCAGTCTCTTCCTCCGAAGATGAAGACATGCTTTGGTCGTTTGTCTTTTAGAATTGGACTTCACATTTAACGATTACGACGTTACGAGCAGATTTTCTTCCTATTGAATATGTAAATACGATAATTAGTCAAAGGCCACTCGTGGTTTTAGGTGGTTTGATTTGAGGAGAGGAGCTCCGCATCAAGGCTTACTTGAATTGGCAAATGGTAAAGTCCGTATTTAATCACATTGCCAGGTTTGTCTGTGTTTAAAACAATAATAAATTAACGAGCATTTAATTTGTCAAACTAATTATTGAAATTGAACGAATTGAATCGGCGCTTCACCCGAAGTCCAGTGGACGCACTTCCCACAAAACGAGTCAGACAAGCGATGCCAACCAGTTCAGTCAATTTGCATATGTCGAGCTTTCCAAGTGCATGCTGAAACGATACATGGGGCACTCCACTACTGTTTGAGGCTGTCGAGACCCGAGATGAGACCCGCAGCAGACGCCAATTAAAGAATGAGATTTTTGCCCTCACAAACAGACTCAATGTTGTGCTGCATTGCCCGAAGAGGAGAAGCAAAACGTTTTGATGCGAGTCGACGACAGGAAGAGAGGAATCATTCCAATGAGTTCTATCTTGTGCTTGTAGCCTGTTGCGGGGCAAAGTGAGATGCAAGCCATAAAAGCCACCAAAATGATCAAAACCGTTTTCTCAACTCAGAACGACATTTCTCTTGCATGCCATTGACACCCATCGAGTCTATGCTTTGTTATCAGTGTTGTAGATTGTTAAATTGCTGAAGGATGTTAGGTACTTTTTAAAGAGGTCTCCACGCATGCCAACCCATCCAACCGACAGCCTCTTCTGATAATTGAGTTTTAATTCTTTGTTTACTGAGATCAGATCGCAAACAAACGGGTAGGAATGACGCACGACGAGGTCCTGCACTTTTGAAAGGCATGTTGACAGTTTTAAGTGGGGAATCAGTTCCAAATGCAAATTGCAGAATGTCGAGTTGGTTGAGTGAAGGATGCGAATCGGCTCGAGTTGCTTTCAGGTTCCCACCAGAGACCTGGGCCACCGAAAGAGTAAAGAAAGTGAGTGAAACTGAAACAGTGGCACTGCAAATCGAATCAGGAGATGAATGCACGCTGAAATGCACGCTCGGCCTCTGCCAAAGTCAGAGCAGAGTAGAATTTCTAAAATGGAGGTCACGGCCTCCAAATCCCGCTCGGGAGGGAGCAGACACGTGCCTCACGGCCACTCTGCCTCATTACACCAGCCAACTCCGAATAATGGTAATAAATTGGCAGTTAACCTTTCCAACTCGCAACTTCCCCGCAGCACAAACAGCGGCTGAACATCAAATTGGACATCCAAACCGTCAAAGCTCAGAACTTTGTAAGAAGCCCTCAAAATTTCTGCTTCCAATCGACGCGTACATCTTTTAAAGGTCCTAACAATTCGGGTTTCCCATGTCCTTGTAATTTAGGGCACCGTGACCCGCATGCCACGCACCCGACGAATGAATGGCCTGAAGGTAGATGCAAAGAGGGTCGTCAATAAACGGCAGGAATTCGGGACATGCCATCTGCCTCGAATCGAATCTCCGACGAGCAGCCCGGAACAAACAAACGCAACAGATTTCGTGATTGCAGGTAGGGCAATTCCAAAGTCATGCACGCAGAACTCGCCCGCGCTCGATAATCCGTCTCGGTTCCCGGAACCTTGCCTGAAATCAATCTCGTCAGTGCACTTCAATTAATTGATCCATTATGCATCGAAAACTGATTGTCTCCCTGCACTTGTATTTGCAATGCACGTTGGCTTTGTATATTTGCGTGGCCTGGCTGAAGCCTCCCACAACCTTGAAGCATTCGCCTCCCGCACAGTCACAAAAAGAAAAAGTTCTCTTCTTGAGCGGCGTGTGGCGAAAGTGAAAGCGTGAAAGCCTTTCTCGTGTCCTTGTGCGCTTTCGCGTTCCCACGAAGCTCGTGTTGCCCAATTTGGTTGGCCCGGTTGAGCGTTCCCGTGTGTCTGAGTGCTGCTGGAGATCGATGAGGAAAGAAAGCATCGATCCGCTTGGCTCCGTTCTCCTGCTTACCGCTTTGTGCTTGTGGGTGATCTCGCTCTGCGTGGACCACGAGCAGTGGAAAGTTTTGCCCAAAAAGAGAAAGCACGGCGCACTGCAAGACACCCGAAACCGCTTTTCCCTTCGTCTGGCTGGTTGATGGGATGGGAGCTAATTCTCTGCGTGCCCTGTGCTCTGTGCACGCTCGAGCTGTCTGGTTGGAGCGCAGAGTCTGTGTGCTGGGTCGAGGCTGGCTGCACCCGGACTCATTCACATGTGAAGCACACGGCTGAGCGGACAAAGTGCGGAGAAAGCTCGCAGTCAAGCACACAGTTGGCGTGTCTCCACTTGCCTCATCCCCAAATAATCTCACTCTTGTCCGTTGGTCTCAACTCGTGAAATTTGTGTCTCGTTTGTTGTAATTCGTGTCGTGAGTGTCGACAGTTTGCATCTTTGCATCGACACCATCCAGGCGCCTGGAGAGCTCTCCGGTGGATTGAGTCCTGAATACTGCAACCCGACAAATCGTAAGTCTGTGTTTGTGCATAGATACTTGAATGATGGTACCGTAGATGGCCTTGTTGAATTTCCTGGAGAATTAGCTGAATTAGCTCGCATACCTTCATACGTAAACCACATAAACAAGAAAACTGACGCATGGCACTACTGTCGTTCGCCAAACCACATCTTCAGGCGTTCAATGCCGAATTTGCTCAACCGCGCAAGCAGCACTCAGCACATAGGAGCACAAGTAAACATTTTTCGGTCCATTCATTCTCGTGGCTCATTTTCATTCATCCCACATCTGACGCGAGAGTGAATTGATTCCTGTTCCGTGGCCAGGAGGCCAAACCAAGACGAAGAGAAGACTCGCGTACATGCGGATTAGTGGCACGCGGGCAACAGGCGCACACGCCAATAGATTGGGAGATTCATTATGGTGCAGGGAGTCGCGGGGATCGCGTAGTTGGCCTGCGCGTCTCTTCTCCTCTCCAGTGGACCAGGAGACCCCATCGCGTGCGTGCCTTCTCTCTTTCTCGGAATGGGCACAGGAGTTTGTGTGACGAGTTGGGAGAAAGTTGGCTCGCTTTCTTTTCTCCTTTGCGAGTGTCCTCACAAATTACGATGGCGTGTGTCAATATTTTCCCAGCCTCCGGACATAAATATTTGCCAAGAGCCTCGCGTGGCCGTTGATTGGCGATTTATGGCTGACCTCCTTGGAGGCTGCGCTCAGGCGTCAAATCTCGCTCACTCATCGTCTCACGCGATCTTCTCGGAAATGAAATGCCTCGCATTCCTTCCCTGTCGTAAATCTCTGTCAAGGAGACAACTGTCGCCTCAGCCAACACGACCCAATGAGCCCGCTTCCATTAACACAGTATTTATGGCTGCCTCCATTGCAATCTCCTTGTATTACCGTAGATGGAGGACAAGAAGAGAAAGTCCGGCAAGAAGACCGAACTGCCCCACGGAATGGGGGCCAAGACACCCAGCGTGTGTTCCAGCCGCTCCTGCACGCCCTCCACCGCAGTCACGGACAACGCGTTCCCTGCGCCCAAGCACAGCGGTGGCGGGCGACAGCGTCCACCGTCGAGCGCAAGCACCAACTCGTCTAGTCTGGACGAGACGGACGTCCGACGCGCACACGAGAGACGATTCGTCGGGGCGCCACGAAGAGCGCGCAGCGCAGAACGGTTCGACGGGATCCGCGTGGCCCTCGCCAACAACGCAATGGGAGCAGGTGAGCCAGTCTCTCACTTCCTTTCGCAACACTCCCGGGAAAAGTCTGAGGACCGAAGGTCGCTGCCTGGCTGGCAAATAATGGGATGAGTGGAAATGCACTCGCACTTGACAGATACAAAGGCTGGAGTCTGAAATTACAATTTCAGCTCATTGTGAGTCCGTTCAGCACCTAGCCATGCAAGACGAGGTGCTTATTTCGTGCGACATCATGACAGGTCCTCTCAATTAACGTCTTTTTAGCTTCTCTGCGCATTCCGCCAGAGCAGACGGCGTCCCGTCATACTTCTCATCGTATGTGGGACCAGGATCATCTTTAAGGTCAAAGATCCGCTATGGGCCACTATTTGTCCGTCGAAATATGCAAAATGAGTCGGCCGAATTGGTGCAACGTGAAGGCAAACATTTAATTCATCTTCCAAGCATATTTGAAAGCTTTGTTCTCTGTGTATACGTATACTCTCCTCATTTCCAAATCCGAATTGATGGCATGCGTGTTGATTTAACCCACATGGGAGTTCGGTTCGGGGCCAAGCAAAAAGGTCCATCGTCAGAAAGGGACATGGAAAAACGGGCCAAATTAAAATGTCCACAGCAAATATGGGTCACAGGAAAAAAGGACCAATGCATTAAAAGTCCACAAAGTAAAAACGTTCATATATAGATTATGTGCACGGATGGCTCCAAGTCAACCAACTTAGTGTCTCTTGCGCTTCTCAATTTCTTCTCTTACCCTGCACTGTTACAATTTTAACCTGACATTTAATTTTAACAATAGAGTTTGTCATTGGCAAAACACAGAATGGTAAAAGATAAGTCGAGTGTGAAAGTTATTTGTACACGTGTTATCACAAGCCTTATTGGCGATGTGTTAATCGGCAATGTCGCGGAAGAGGATTGGTCAAGCAGAAATTATTCCACGTCACAGTGGATCACAATTTGTGTCAATAAATATGGACGTTATGTGGTGTGGACGTCAGCCGGGGACCTTTTTTCCTGTGAACCTTTTATTCCGTGGCCGCTTTATCCTCTGGCCCTTATTCTCGTGACCGACCTGCCCGTGTACGTTTATTCCTAGATTCGCGAGCTCAAGCTCATGCAAGCCCATGTAAAAGCATAATCATTTCTAATGAAGACCAGAATCCACTTCTAACTGGCCACTGGCGGCTCAACTCGCTATTCCATTTCGGTTCGGTTCAGTGCAGCCAGCCTGGTGAGAGCGAGTGGATTCTGGATTACCACGTAGGCAAACAAACCACCGGACGAAGTGCGGTCTGAGTTGGAGAACTCTCAACCACCGTAGCGCTCTCTGCTACGTCAGACTCCATGCAAACACGCAGGGTGGGCACGCTCCATTCATTCCATCCACCCGACACACATTCAACACGGCTGAAGGCGCACACTCACGTTCTTCTCTCTCTTTGCGCTTCCGCAGGTTTGGAGCGGGACGAACTGCTCGCCAGAAACTTCCAGGCGGCTGGCCAGTCCTTTGGACGCCCGCCCAGCGGATTTTACCTCTCGCGACCCTCCGACTCGCTGGCGTCCACGCCGAAGGCCGTTCCGTCGCCCCCACCGCCATACACGCCCACACCAACGATTCACGCCGCACACACGACGGAGATGAAAGGTGCCCCGCCGAGTTACACACAGGCAGTGCAGGCGGCGCTTCTCGCCAAGGAACACGCCAATAAACTCAACGAGCGCTACGCCATGCAACACCGCCACGGCCACGCCACACAGAGCTTCGAGGCGGCGGCGGCGTATGCGGGTCGCGGGCCCGGGACGGCGACTCTGCGCACCGCCACGTCGGTGCCCACCTTCAAGAACTACGGCAGCCCGTCCTTTGGTGCGGCCGGCGCAGCGTGCGGCTGCTCAAAGTGTCAGGTGAGCCAAACAATGCCATGGAAAGTGTTTTCATGTGACAGCTTAGTCAGTGTGCCCGTTCTTGTGCATCTGAGGGATTGAAAGTTGAAGAGAACGATAGTGAAATCCACTGCGGGCAGTGAGCCATAAGCAAGTGAATCAAGTGAAGGAAATCCGCGCAGAGCAAGGGTACAGTTTTTTCACGTGAGCCGAGAGAAAGTGAAACTGGGTTCACGCTTGGTTCGGAACTATCTTTATAAGACGAGGCACGTGTGCGGCCTCGCCAGAATCAGAATCCCAATCTGGTCAAACAACTGCGCATTAATTATTTTAAACTCAAACCTAAGCAAACTTTCTGCCAAAGTTGCACGATGCAGCGAGTAAGTGGAGAATCTCAAGTGAGGAAATTATTAACTTTTTTTTTCATTTTGCGCTCTTGTCGCGTCGAAGCGAAGCTGCGAAGGTTGTTTACTTTTCGCTTTCCCGAAGCGTATCACTCGAGACTCGATTCCAACTCAAAAGTTGTCCCCTCCACTTACAAACTTACAAGGTATTTATGGCTTGCTTTGTGTTGCAGGTTGGCGAGCGCGGCGGAGTTGCTGGTGGGGAGTTGGGCTGTGACGATGCAGTGTACATGGAGTCACAGGCGTTCCTCATGCACGAGATCATGACCGACGGAATGGCTTTCTGCTCCATCGTCTAGAAGAACAGACCACGAGCCCAGTGCGTTTGAGGAAATTGCAAATTCATTTAATTTCGACCCTGAAATGTGAATCGTGAGACGGAGGCGGCTAGACGATCAGATGCAATTAGTACGCTGGTTGTTCAGCCGCACTAATTGGATTACTCTCGCTGTCTCTTCCACCTCGATTTCCCTCTCCTTCAGTTTTGTGTATTTGCATCACAAAGGCTTCTCTCTCGTTGTTTCGTAGTTATTGGCAAGGCAAAGTTTCAAAGTTTGGAATTGCGAAGGTCGCGTCAGGAGCTAGTTAGGAGGCTGTTTTGTTGTTGTCGTCGAGCGACTGACAACCAAGCCCAACAATAAATGCTAATGCGACTTGCTAAACAAATCTAAATTATCGAGTTTAGTTTATTTAGGCGTCTGTGTGTGTAACTTTTGTAAGTGTCTGTGAGTAGATTCCGACAGAGCTGGTCTCTCGCAATGTCAAAACGTTCACTTTTGTACACTGATCATTGTCAAGCACATATTTTGATATGTACCTGCGACACACAAGAATTCAAAAGAGATCAGATTCAGACGCTTGAGTCCAGTATTACTACAGTTTAGGTAGGAGATGTTGGACCAACACACTCGTCCGGTGCTGCAAGGCTCCTCACTCAAGAAGGATGCCAGTTTTCAATGTTCTCCGCCAGTACAATAACAAATAACAAATAGCCCGGTTATGTAATCAGAGTAGCGACCCGATGCTCTCAATAAATGATCTATGTGTTCTAAAACCAAGAGTGAATGTGAATCAAATTGCACTCCGAATATGCTCTTTATTTTATTATCACTTGAATTGCATCCGTTTAAAAATTATTATTTTCATTATTAGTAATTCAGTGTGTTGAGTACGTGTCGATTACATCTGTTGTGTGGAATTCCCGTTCCAGGTTGCCTGCTCATCATCGCTGTCCGAGTCGTCCCCATTGCGGAGGCGGTGCACGTTCCCATCTGCTCCGAAACTGCATGTACAGAAATAAGTATGCGATTACATTACTCCTCAGTTTTAGTTTAGTCCATCAAAGAAAAAAGAACCCACTGGTCACTCGGTTTTGGTTTCTTGGCACTCTCGTTGGCCTCCTTAGCCGCTTTGGACGTCGAAGGCGCACTTTTGTCTGTCGTCTCTCTGCCTCTGCCGCCAAGCAGATTTCCCCTGCTCGGCTGCCCTCTCTCGATTGCTCTGTCGCCTGGTCTCGGCGGAGGGGGCGCGGGAGCGATAGAGCGTTGGAGGAATGAAAATACGAGAGTGATTGGATACAGCATGAAGCCAAATATCGACGTCAGAAAACCAAACAAGCCCTGCCCAGCGCTGCCCGCCTTTTGGACAATACTCTCGCTCGAAATCTGAACACAAAACAAATATCCCACTCATGAGCCTATACCCAAACGACAACCGGTTCGGTTAACGGTTAAACAAATCGGTTAAATACCGGGAGAATGAGAAGGGCCGCTGAGGGAAGCAGGCCCAAGTCTCGGAGCGTAGCCCTGTAGTCTTCACCTGTGAACTGACGACGAGGAAAGGCCACCGAAATCGTAAAGTCCCTTTGACAAGAACAGAGAAATAGAGTAAGTAAGCGTGTGGAAATCTTACTCCGTAGGCGGGATGGTGGCATTTGTATATTGTATTTTACCTGAAAGGCACAACTGCGTTTGTAATGAGGTACTGCCTCACATCCTGAAGTGTCAAATCAGGGTCAAACGACTGGTTTCGAGTAACTCCAGTCGGAAGCCTGAACTGCAAGCGTGCTTGCCCACTGAAATTGACCGGAGGCTGCGGTGGAGTTGGAGTCAGGGAAGAGGGAGCCACGACTTCGCTCGTAGTGCTTTCCACGGGATTTTCTCGACGTTGTCTGTCAATTCGGTCTTGTGCAATCTGCTCGCGTAATTTCTGCTTCAGAAGAGCGTCTGCCTTCTTGTCTCTCCGGCGCTCTTCGGCCAGTCGTTTGGTTTCTTCCTCTTCCTGCCACCTCTTCAATTCTGCAGCCCCCTTCCCGTGCTCCCGCCTTTCTTTTTCCCGATTTCTCTGCTCCTGACATTGTAGAAATAAAAACATCCTAAACTGGTAAGCAAACGATGGGTCGTCAACTTTTTACCTCTGCCTCCTCAGCTGCTCGTTTCTGCTGCTTCGCGGCCGCCAACTTCTTCGCCCTTTCAATTCTTTCTTCCAAAGATGGTTGGGGTTGTTGACCTGAAGCCTGCGCGCCGGAACTCATGCCTGGATCAGCCAAGGGCGCTGTTGTCGCTTGAAGTGAAGCTGAAGCGATTGGCGTTGGCGCCTGGCCGAGCTGGGAGATGACTTCCTGATGCCGTGTCCACGCTTCTTCAACTTGGTTTCGCAATTCAGCCACATCAGCCGGGTTTGAAATTATTTTAATTGCGACTCCTTTCAGAGTAATGCAGTAAATGGAAGGCGACTTGGCATTTGTATCTACAAAATGACGGAGGTGATTTGTCAAAAGTGTCATAGCTTGACCAGTTTAACAAATATGTCGGCACACAACGTCTCATTTGTCATTTCTACTAAGTCTGATGATACTTACACAATTGCAGGAACTGGCGGTGTTCTTCGGTGCCGTCCGCAAGTCGAATGCATACGAATTTCGAGGTGTCTGAGATGAACGACACGACCTCGGGGTCGGCAAGCAATCTCTCCAAATTTTTTGAAGCATCATCAGTTCCTGGGATATGGAAACATACCCTTTTAACCTGAGAATCCTGAGTTGCAGTGCATTTATAGACTTTAATTGACTGACTTACCCAAAATGGCGACGAAAAATAAGGTCTTTTGTGTTTGTGAGTAGGTCACCGCCTCAGCAATGCTTCCTCCGAACCAGTTCATCTCTCTGGAATATATCACAAATTACTCGACAAATTAGCAAAATAATGGATCATGAATTCTGTCAAAACTGTTGCTGGATTCTGTTGGAGAGTGTTAAACACTCTTTAAAGTCGATTAAGTGGCGAGTGCCTAACTTTGAGCGACGTGTATTCTTTTGATTTACTAACCCGATTATCCCGTTTGTCAATTCTCTCTCGCCAGACCGAATGAAAGGATCTTGCAAGGAAACTCGATTTTGAATGCGAATGTTCTCTACTTTCTGCTCGAGCTCCCGTCGGATTAGACTGTACACAAGTCAGTCAATTCTCTTCGGGAAACCAAGACATCCAAGCCTAAAATAAGTTGTCTGGTATGGCGGTGACGGTGGGTCCAAGGGAAAAGGCCATTCTGACGCAAACTCTGGCCCCTCTCCTCCTCGGTCTGGTAGGACACAAGGACGGCGTGACCGTCGATCTCAAGAGCGAACTCCAGCTGCATGGCCAGCTTCAGGCAGTCGACTGGTGAGTCATTAATTTGTTTTAAGACAGTCAAAGAGTCAAATGCGAAGAAATACTAAGAAAACTGGCAAACTGGAGCTTTATGTATCCGTAGTTTTATGAACGTGACGATGACTGAGGCGGTCTTGAAATCCCCAAGCGGGCCCTTGGCCAGGTTCTCCTTTCTCTTCTTACAGCGAAAGAGCATTCGAGCAATCAGAATTCCCAATGACGTGAGTCATCAGCGTTCTCAATTGAAGTAGCCATGCGTAATGATCAGGTGTATGGTTGATCAGGTGAACCTGCAGCGACTGCTGAAGGAGCAGGTGGACATCGTTACTGGTGCCAAGGCCAGGGAAGAGAGGAGAAGGGCGAGGAAGAAGCGGGAAAATTACCTTCGGAAGAAGGAGAAGAAGCGCATGGAAACGGTCGACTAGACCGTGTCCGGCATCTGCAGCCTGCATGCGAATATTTCGTGACGGAGTCTAATCGTCCGGGCCGTCGTGTTCGGGATCATAAAATAATTTGCAAGGAAGAATATTTATTCAGCAATTTTATTACGAGTGATTACTGTGGCTATTACGCAAGCAAAGAGTTCGCCTTGAGTTGGTGGAGAACCGGGAGCCGATCTGATGCGAGTGGAATATAAAAGTGTATTTTTAGAATTTTGTAAGATTTTGATAGAGATCGGCTTCCTCCTGAGCCAAGAGCAAAAGCGAGTAAAAAGATATTTTTGATAAAAGTTGCCACTTTTTAGGCTGTAAATCTTCGGCTTCGTCTGATTACTTCAGAACCTCAACGCCCCTGCTCAGTTCATCCTGAAGCGAAGTGGTGATCTATCGCATGCAGATCCAAAGCCGACTGTCGTGCCTTCGTCCGGTTAATCAGACCAGCATCCTAAAGAGATCTCAGAACGATTTGGCATGCTTGCGATTGGGTCTGCAATAAAACGAGTCGTTCCTGCGTATGACGTGCGACATTCCGCTGACTGAGCCCATCCGACATGACAAATGACCAAGGCCTCCCGCCCACGATACTTTTGTGCTTCCTCCTCTTTATTGCCTGAATCGCAAAATTCAACGCAAAATACAAAAGCGTCAACCACAGACAAAGTGGCCATGCAAATGATGCAAGAGAAAAGTGCAGAAGGACGGCCAGCAAGCATGGCGATAATACTAGAAAGCGAGGCCTGAGCCCTGCGGTAAAGGCTCAAACTGTTCCGACCCGGTGGAGACTATTTGGAGGGTGACCATGGGCGCTGACTGTCGATGGCGTGCGTGAACTGCGCGTCATTGTTGGACTGGATACATTGGACTGCGTGATGGGAGCTTGGAAGACGGAGTGCAGGTCGTCGATGAACTTGCCCACGAAGTAGATGCCGAGGCCCCGGAAGATGATCTCCGCCGTGTCCAGAATGACCGACGCCAGACGCTGCACTCTGTTCTCTGGCGCTCCTTCATCTAGCAGGAGGTAGAAGCTGATGATAAGATCGAGCGAGAGGAGGATGAGCAGAATCACGGAGAACGTGCGCCAAAAGTGACACTTTTTCAGCATGGTTTCAGGATCGACGGTCATCTGCAACATACCACACACCAGAGTTCAAGGCGTTGTCTCCCCAGCATTAGCAACACATTATACGTGTCACACAGCTCTTTCATCACTCCTGGTGGTGCCATCGAGAAGGTTTGACGAAAGCATAACTTCTTTTGCTAAATGGCGTGCTTCGAGTTACTTACTGTTTTTGTTCACTTAATGAATGGAGGAGTTTTACTACAGAAGTTAAGGGCCTACGGAGGAAAGGGACGAGTAGAAATTGACTTACGTCTTTGGTGGATGCGAGGAGGAGGAAGGCGATGACCAGCTGGAGTCCAATCAGGGAAAAGACGGACAGCCAGTAGAGAATGGCCACAATCACACCTGCACAAAACAGTTAGTCCCATCAGCAACTAACCAATTGGGTAGTAGGTTTTGCTCACTTTCTCTGGCTCCAATGAACACGATTAAGCTCTGAGCACGGAAGTCGTTGGCCACGAGGCGGTAGGCCGCGAAGAGGAGGAGCAGACCCGCCAACCCGAGGTCGACGATGGCCACGATGCGGACTGTCTTTTTGTTGGTGAACGGGTCACCCACCATCGTCAGACGGCGCGAGAGCGGAGGGCGCGTGCGGACGTCGTGGAAGGGCGCTGCCATGGGGTAAGGCTCGCGCAGTCCGGGCCGGTGCAAGTAACTAGGCACACACGACAGGTCAGAGGGGCATGCCAAGGAAGACGGAGGAGGGCACAAGGACCCTCGGGCTACCTTCGTCCGGGGTGCGTCCGGTTCTTCTGGGGCATGGCACGGACACCCACACAGCCACAGACACAAACTCAGTAGTCACCTACGGCACAGGCACGCGCCAAGGGTCTGTCGTGATTAGCGATTCTTCACTTTGCAGTTGGATGTCTGTCCGCAGATTCTGCGTGGTGGTTGATGCCACACTGGTCGCGTTCGTGTCGCGAAATGTTGCAACTCACGTCGGAGCTTATTTTTATTGCAGCCGAGATCAAAATAAAAATAAACACCGCCGAGAGTCGTACTCGCGTAGTATTTTCATAAAAGTGGGAAACTATTCTTAGACCAGAGAAAAGACTCTTGCAAAACTCTTCCTTTATCATTACTATCATCAAATCAGCCTCATCGCCATCGCATTTCATGCGCTTTCGTGCTGTGGTGACGCGGATCAAAGCCAAAAAACAAATCTCTCCTCTTGCCCGAGACGAATCCATCTCTACTAAACGACCAGGCATGCAGCAGACAGCAATCGCAGCAACATCCATGCCATTGAAGCGTCACAGCTTCGACGTGACACCAAACTTGATTATTCAAGAGGCCACTTTGTCAGTTGAGTGATAGGAGCAAACAAAGTCCAGTTTGTGTCAACTTCTCCAGTTGGCAGTACGGCAGGGGCTAGCTTGGATGCTTGGGCTTGGAGCCATTGGAGCGGGTTCACTCACTTTGATGCGTTGGGCCTTTTGGCAGAGGTTGAGTTGGCACGGAGTCAGCATGAAGAAGACGGTCGACATCCGAATCAAATGCGTCGGTGCTCAGTCGCAATAAATCAGGACGACTAACAGCGCTGATCCGATAATGATCTCTGCATCAGTTTCATCTATCCTGCCAACCCAACTCTTCCTTCACTGCGCAGCGCAACGAATGAATCATGCCAATGCGGATCTTCTCGGCGAAACTTGTTGAGAGGAGTGAAGACAGTGAAGAGGACTGATCTTCAGGTGACAGTGACAAGTCTGCGAACTATGTCGACTTGTCTCGTCACAGAGAGTCACGTGGGTCAGTGTGCAGAATGGATGAAAGCGGAATGACGCACAAGAATCCGACAATAAATTCTCTTTATTCGCTGCTACGTGACTAATTTATGAGATTAGATTACACGCTCTGAAATGTCGCAATTTACGCTCCGTCGTTATGAAGGTCGTTATTTTTAGAAAAATAAATTCTAAAATACAAATATTTAAGGATCTGTAAGTACTTGCCTCGTACAATAAGAAACCTCTAATTAGGCATAAACGAATGCTGCTATATTCAAGAGTGGAACTAGTCGATGTGTCCATGTTAGCTAAAGCTTGCCTCCAGCCCTGAGCTTCTCGGCGTGCACCTGATTCATGGTCAAGTTTTCTCTATGAACCTTTCCAAAACGCCGCGCCTTGAAGTTGGCGGCAGTCATTCGTCGTGGATTGTGCACGTGAGTCAGCGCCCTCACGTCGATGTTCAAGGACTTGTACGTCTTCACCACGACTCCTTTCCTCCTCCCCTCAGTTGTCGTGCTGTGGGGTGATGCGTCGACTAACTTCGGGCTGGCAGTTACATCGGGCCTGGTCGCGTCCGTCTCATTCCTGATCTGGTTCAGCACGTCGTCAGTGAAAACCAGTGATCGAGTCTCCTAGACATTCAAAAATCTAATTACCGGAGCTGATGGTAACCTTAATCTTAATCCTTATATAACAGAATTTAATTACCTTTTCCTGTTTCTGCTTCTTGAAGAGCTCTTGCCTTTCGCATCTCTTCCGCTTGCGGGCCGCCTTTTCGTTCCTCGCGAGATCGGTGACCAATCGGGCTTCCAGCTGAGCCTTGGTTTTGGTGGTGTCGAAGGACACTTGCTCGGGTGCCTCGTCGTCTGAATCACTCCGCGAATCACTCATATCGATTAATAAACGATTTGGTTTCTTCGGTTGGACAATTAACGCTCAGATCGTAATTGTACAGTGAATTGAATTTAATTAGCTTTGGGCTTTGGTGTCAGACTTAAATTTTGATAAAAGCGAGCTCTAATAATAATAATAACGTGTGTACAAAATAATATTGGTGCACATGTTGAAGCGAAAATTTCCCACTTCGATGGTGAGTTGAGACGAGCACATGATTTAGTGTCAACTTCTTTTTCATCGATTTCGAGACAAAAGCCGTGGATTGAATCAAGTAAACAAGGCTATTCAACTCCAAATATTTGTTACTCATCATCGGCAGCCGTGTTTTATCCGATTCATGAAATAAAATCAGCGACTTACGATTGGGCGAATTCGACATGATGACGGCACTGAATTAAGGTGAGCAACTTTACCAGACTTGTTATGTTGGTGCGCAGTAATTTCTAAATTTCAGCGCATGCCAGCAATGAAAATTTGACAATGGACTTTTAACTTGTGATTTTAACTAATTTATCTTGTTATTTGTAGGTGTCATTAATCAATCAACCGTTAGTGGCCATCCCTCAAGTATATTGCTCACTGAGCACACTGCAAATGTGCTGAGTTTGCACCACTTACAATGCCTTTACGCTGATTTGACCAGTCACAACTACACCAAGGTAATTTCATTGGCACTGACCAACTCACCAACACATGTAAATTAATGTATCTGATTCGTTATTCAGTCATTAAGTTACGAGAGACAAGACTGCGAGAAGAATGGCAGCTGCCCAGTGGCACGACGACACTGACATGAAGGTCGCCTCAACCGGCAAAAATGACAATAATCCGGAGCCCACCACCTCCCACTCGACGGGAACCTCCAGTAAGCGCTCCAGTTTATTTAAGGCTTCAGGCTTAACGCAGGATGATTTATTGTGTATTTTTGCATTTCAGCGGAGTATTTCGAGTCGGTTGTGAGCATGCTAAGCATTCTCAGCTCCGCCGATCAGAGCAACGCGCATCGGGCGCTGCTGGCCATCACCAACTCGCCCGAGAGCTGTCTGGCGCTCAGGAAGGCTGGTCAGTGTCCCGTCACTCATACAGCCTAATTAAGCCAAGATTAAATACTTTACTAGGTGATAAATTATTTGGTTATGGTGGTAGGTTGCATTCCGTTGCTGATTCAGATTTTACACCCTGTTAATCTACCGCCCAATGAGCATCCGTCCGTAGAGACCAAGGCTCGGGCAACGCGAGCCCTGAAGAACATCGTCCACTTCAACCCGGACTTTAACCAGAAGCGGAAGGAGATGCGAGTGCTCAAGTTGCTGGAGTCCATCCGGTCTTTCTCGGAGCAGGTGCGGGTGCACACCGACTGCCCTCACCCCGTGCAGAGCACAACCACTCTCATGAAATTGAGCTTCGACGAAGAACATCGACTCACAATGTGCCACCTCGGAGCTATTCATGCAGTCGCCGATCTCATTCAGGCACGAATTACTTTAGCGATTATTGCGTCTTTGAGTCTAGATTTGGGTGATAATTTAGAAAGGCATGCTAACTCTTTTGCAGGCTGACTACTCTGCGCACGGACTTAATCTGAATCCGGACTGTACCATCACCAGGCGCTACAGCGGCATGATCCTCACCAACTTGACATTCGGCGATGGGACAAACAAAGCCCTTCTCTGCTCGATGCACAAGTTCCTGCCTGCCTTGGTGGCTCAACTCGACTACCAAAACGAGGATGTCTGTCAGGTTCGGAGCAAAAGAAAATCATTATTACCCATCGTCACAGCAGTTGTAGTTTCATTATCAAACATTTGTACCAGGTGACGGCATCTGTCCTGCGGAACCTTTCCTGGCACGCAGACAGCAACTCCCGCATCGCCCTGCGAGACTCCAACGTTGTGACTAAGCTAACCTCTGCGGCCATCAAGACGAACAAGGAGTCCACACTCAAGGCCACTCTTTCCGCCCTCTGGAATCTGTCTGCACACTCGGTCGCCAACAAGGTAATTAAACCCCTCTTACAAGCGAATCAATCTTAAGAGGTTGATTTTTGATCGATTGATTATTGCAGTCTGCGATTTGTCACACGGAGAACGCGGTTGAGTTCCTGGTGGGCCTGCTTAATTACAAGTCGAGTACACTCACCATCGTGGAGAACGCGGGCGGAATCCTGAGAAATGTCGCCACGATTCTGCCCACTGACGACAGCATTCGCACCAGCTTCCGAGAGTGTGGTCTGATTGAGATCCTCCTGGAGCACCTCAGATCTTCCAGCCTCACTGTCGTTAGTAATGCTTGCGGCACGCTGTGGCACATTTCAGGAAACTGCCCACAGGTACAGCATCCAAGGATCTGCTGCTGGGTATTTCTAGCCACAACCGGAAATTGAACATTGTTTATGATTTGTCCAGGACCAACAAAAACTGATTGATATGGGTGCAATGCCCAAGCTGAAGGCGCTCATGTACTCTAAGCACGAGAGAATCGCTCAGGGCGCCAATGCAGCCTTCAAGAACCTACTCGCGTGCTCCACCAAGGCAAGACCATCAGGCAGTCTCACTTCACGAATGATTTTGATTGCTGCTTCTCGCGGTTAAGGAATGTTTGGATTTTGAATTTCAGGCCACTACCGTCAATCCCGAGCAGCAGCCCATCGACTTAAGACGCTCTGCTGACACTCCATCCACACTCCAGCTGCATGAGAGCAAGAAGCTGCGAGGCGAGTTGCAAGAAGAGCCCCTGGATCTGTCCATGCACTCCAGCAAGTCGAGTCCCATCCACGTCGTGTCTGCGTCAGAGTTTGGGGCGCGTACCAGTCCGGGACCGGCCTTCTTGAACCCACCTCTGCAGCCGAGCAGTGGGCCTCGGAAATACTACTCGCCCAAGAACTACAACTCATGCCCCGAACTGATGCGGTTCATTCAACCAGCACACCAGACGAAGGCGCTTGACTGCAGCAAGAGCGAGACGCTGATTGTGGAGGACACGACGACCAACTACTCGCTCCACTTCACCGAGTCGGAGGACTCGCCCAGCAACAAGTGTGAAGACACCACCAAGACGTACTACTGCGAGGGCACTCCACTCAACTTCTCCACATCAAACTCCATGAACGACCTCACACAACTTGACAAGCCAAAACTGAAGCCCATCGCGGAGAGCGAGGCGGGGGAGGACCAGCCGCGCAAGTACTGCACGGAACACACACCAGCAAACTTCTCCCGCGCATCATCGCTCTCCTCCATCGCCTCAAACGTCCAGGGCGGCGAGAACAAGGCGGAACTCCTCGAGGAACAGCAGCCGCCACCCAAGCAGCCGAGCGCGTCAGGCGTCGCTCCGAAAGAGAAGGTGAAGCGGAACGTGACTTTCTCGGCCAACGAGACCCCGCTCATGTTCAGCAGGAGCAGCTCTGTCAACTCCCTCGCGAGCATCGACGTCAATTACGAAGATGGTGGCAGTGTCATGAGCGAGTTCAGGTCAGTGCGCCGTCATACGGCCTACTTCGATCTTCACCTGCCTGTTTCCTTATTGCTGTTGTTTCCTTGCAGTCGGAGAACGAGCGAGGCGGTGTCTCCGTCCGACCTTCCGGACTCTCCCAGACAGATTGGGGAACAAGTCCGGTTCATGCAAGAAGAGAAGGTCAAGCTAGAGCCCAAGGCACCGGAAGAGACCCCGAATGTCTTCACAGCAGGAGAAAGTGCCCCCGCCACGGCAGCGGAGAGTGTGCGGAGTCTAAGTCCTCTGACGGTGGACGGCGAGTCCGTCGGAGTGGCCCTCAAAGTGAGACAGAATTTAAACTAACGATAAATAACTAGTGAATTGAATTATTGAATTGCAATGCTTGTAATTAGATGGAGACTTCGCCAGGGGCAGGAGTGAAGCCACTGCTTCCCACCTCGGCGGCAAAGGTAATCCACCAGCTAAGGTCGGCGCAAAGTCTATTATTAGTCCATGTTTAACGTGCTGAATATTCCTGCAGTCCATTTTGAAGCACAGTCGTGGCGACTTGGACGAGCTCCGCGTGTTTGCCATCGAGGGCACTCCGTTCGGCGTCTCCAACGCCACCTCGCTCAGCGACCTCATCTGTGACATCGACAAAGAGACTGACGCGGTCACTAATGAGCCGGACAAACCGAAGGAGACAACGGTAGAGACCTCTGCTCAGGCCCATGTGTCGACCCCGGAGCAGCCCTGCTCTGAACCACTGGATGCCTTGCCCACCGACCCGGCGGAGGAGCCAATTTATTCAGATGCACAGATCCTTCTGAAATGCATCAGCGCTGGCAAGGCGAGCAGAATTCCCAAGAGCAAGTCAGAAGTGAGCAAACTCAGCGAAGCAATCGACGAGAAGGAAAGCGTCAAGACGTCAACGAGCTACCATGAAGACCTCAAGTCCAGCGATATTGACGAGGACCTCGCCGCCCTAATCCTCAAGGGCAAAAACAAAGCACGTAGTTCAGCGAGAAGCCACAAAACGAAGCTCCACCACGCAGCAGGCCTCGGCGTCCAGAACGGAAAATGCGAAGTGGGAAGCAAGGACAATGAAGAACCTGAAGAAGCGAACACTGATGCTCCTACTCAAGATCAAGCTGAAGGAGTTGTCGTGACGAAGGAGACTCCAGCGATTCAGCAGAGTGTGCTCAGCATCGCGTCAGAGTGGAACGACGATACGCCGACCCTGTCCTCAACGATCCCGTCTATGACTATCAGCTCAGCATTCCGGCTCGTGGAGGGCAGGCACGCCAAACCCGCCTCACCCAAGCCCGGCGCTGCGCTAATCGAGAGCACGTTGACGAGTGTGCAACCTCCGTCACTCCTGTCCGCCATGTCGAGCACCGAATGCAAACGGAAGACCTACAACAAGAGCGAAAATACTTCCAACATCCTCAACCAGAGACCTCCGCCCGATCTGGACCTGGAGAACTCCATGATCAGCGTCGCCAGCCTTCAGTCGGAGGTCGCCTCAACCATCGACAACATCGAAGCGGGAATCCACCAACTCTCCCTCGGCGCGGAAACCTTCACTATCAACGGGAGCTACGACGACGGTATACAAGCCACAATCACTTGTCTTTCTTCTTTAGTCTTTGACCTGCTCTTATGGCATTCTTTTTAGGCACCGACGTCGATGACAGCCTTCGCGAGGACCTCTCCCTCGGCTCGGACTCCAGGATGGGCGCTGGGTCAAGAAGCAGTGTCGAGCAGTCACACAATGAGCGCTTTCTGACCTTCACCAAAAGTCACGCCTCGCCCCGACAGCGACGGCAGGAAGACCCTACTCGGTACCTCACCCGAACTATCACGCCCGTGGACGCCAACGGAAACGCCTCCAGCCCAACCACGCCTACGTCCCAGTTTGCTACGTTCAAGGTCGACAGAACTGCTCGGACTGGGAAGCCTCTGGCAGCAACCAGCAACGAATCCAGCCCCACTGCATCTCCACGGAGCTCGGGGATTCGGGGCAGACGGAAGCAGCTCTACGCCTCGCTCCCCCCGCAGCGCAAAGTGGCCCCTCCGATTCCACCCAAGCCAAGGACGCCAGTGTCGAGTGGTTCCACAGTCTTCGTGCGACCCACGCGGTCGTCCGAGCTGAGGGCGGCTCTGAGTTCCAGAGACTCGTCTCCAAAACAGAGCAAGCACTCGAGCAGGAACTCCAGCACATCGTCCCTTAACAACCTGTCTCACCAGGCGCCACCGCCGAAGAAGATTCCGCCGAAACCTCCGGTCAGAACTTCTGTGCCCAGCAAGAACTTCGCGGTGGTTCGTGCTGTGCGGAACAGCAACTCTACCATCGGCTTCAGCAGCAACCCCAAACAGAGCGACTCGTCGGTGTACTCCACCCTGCCTCGGTCCGGAAGGGCTGGTCATGAGCCGAAAGAGAAAGAGGGGAAAGTGGGTAGATTGAGCAGTTTCTGGAACCAGCTCACCAGCAAGCAGAGCAAGGTGGAGAGCACGAAGCCCCTGGCGCTGAATGCAAGGAACGGAAACGAGAGCGACGAGGGGCGCGAGAAGAAAACGCGATTCGGGATCGGGTTCAACTTCGGGAAGAAGAAAAAGGAGGTTTGGGTGAAGAGAGAAGGCGAGGCTTCTGGTAGGGACCGAGCGGAGCAACGTGAACGGGCTTTCGTGCTGCCCTTCAACTACAACCACCGCCAAACAGACGCCCCGGGCGCAAGTGCGACCACTTCCAAAATGACGACGGTGTAAATTAGTTGCAGACTTGATTCCTCTGTGCAATTACTCTCAGCTATCAGCTTACTCTTTACCTGTACTTTTTAAACTTTTATATCATATCGTGGCCATGTGAAGCTAAATTTTAGTTATTTTTTTCAGGCAAATGTAAAGTTATAAGCTAAAAGCATCTATTTTCCAAATGTAAAAGATTGTGATTAAGCTCAGGCTTATAATGTACACTCTTTTGAGATTCTTGTTGGTTGTGCTTCACTTTTCTCAAAATGACTGACTAATTAACCACGTGATTACACGAATTACGTAAGTTTGAATCATGAGATTTGATTGACGCACTTGAGTTCCTTTCATTCAATGAATAAATTCATGTTCAGTATTCAGTATTGGACGCTATTTAAGCCCCCGGCAGATTTATTTAAAAACCTCATGTAAAAATAATTTTTAGACATCTTACTGATTCGATATGCTAATTTGCTTTCTTGGGTGGCATTTTATTCAATCAGAATATGCAAAATTATTGAAAACTTAGTACGATTTTCTGCCTTAATATTACCATTATTTCACCATTTCGTTCGAAGATTTGCATATTAGTTCAGTAACATAACCAACAAATATTTTTACATAGGGCAACTAATAAAGCCGCCGACCGTATAATTTGTTCCCTTCAGTATTCACTGCCTGTTGTGTCTGCGCGGAGGAGCAAGGTGGAGGAAGGTGTAGATTCCCACGGCCCCCAGCCAGGGCAGCAGCTGCAGAAACACAAACCCCACGCTGTAGTCGCCCTCGCTCTGGCGGTAGCCGGCGCAGCTGTAAGACTCGTGCACCTTCTCACGGCTCTCAGGCGGAAGACGCAGGAGGGCCCTGCACTCCATTCCACGCAGCTCCAAGGCCTTTCCTAGGTAGTGCGTCACCAAAATCAGTAAAACGGCCCCAGAGTGGTACAGAAGTCGCTCCACCTCGGCCACACTCCCGCGGAGGGTGAACACTCTGCGAAACAACGAAATACTCCACTGTCATTCTCATTGGGACAACGGTCCTGGATTGTCTGCTGCACTGGATTGTTACCTGCTGATCAAGCCAACCACGACAATCAGGACGGTTGAAGTTGTCACAGCCGAGGAGAGTGTCAGGAAGATGGGTCCCTTGACCAGCATAGATTCGCCCCCCACATTGGAAACCTATAAATCAACATACCTCCTCTCACCTCCGTGCTACGGTTAGGATGATGAGTTTACCCAAGGGAACTCACCGCGAACATGGCTGTCCACAGGAGGAGACCGGCCAGGATTCCGCTGAAGTAGTGAGTCAGATGCCACAAACACCCCTTCGTAGCCTGGCTCCCTTCAGTCTCATCGACCGGATCCACATGTTTGACAGCGTTGTTGTTTGGCTCCGCCTCCGACGGCGCATGCTTACCCGGGCGCTGGAAGGGTGCCGTGTACCTGGTCATTTTCCTCCAGCGGTTGGAGTATAAGCCAGCGCCTACCTGATTCGTGTCCACTCGCTCATGGTGCAATTCGTCCTCGATTCGGAGGTGCGACAGTCGTCCGCCGTCTCCGCCGCTCAACCCAGCTTGCTGGATGCCTTCGACCATGGCCCGCCACTTCGCCTTGCCCTCTCGCCTGTCCAGGGGCACAACGTCCTCACGCAAACCACGCAGCACTCCCTCCAGTTTCGTCTGCGGACGGTCCTGGTCGGCGGACTCCTCTTCCTCGCTGCCAGTGGATCCTCTCCGTGGCGAGCTTCGCGCTAGTTCTCCCGCACTGCTCCTGCTCTGCTCTTCACCACGCATTCTACGCCTGGACCGTTTGGACACCTGATGCTGGTGCTCCATAGCTCTCAACTTTAGTGAATTGTCGTGGCTCGAGTCTGTCTCTACCGAAGTTTCCACCACCCTCGAATTTGAAGACATCCAAGTCGCAGCAGTATTCTGATGACAGAGGTGATCGATTGGACTTGAGTGCAAGCATTGTTTGTTCAAATACCTTCTTGTTGGTTGCGGTGGCAACTGAGAGACAACACGAGCTAGGACAGGACAACTCTGAACAGTGCGAGAGAGGCAAAGGAAAGCAAAGGCTCACGACAAAGGCAAAGACTGGAAGCAGAAATTCTCACTTCATCTTTCATAAATGGGAGTTTCGCATTTTGACATTTTTTACGCAGCCGGATGATTTCATCGTCGGTGCAAAATGTGGAACTTTTGTGATTCCATTGGACTCCACAATCACACGCCCAAATGATCGTGTCAAAGAACAGACCCTACGCCAAGCGCCTTGACGATCCATTTCGTAGTACTGATTTCTGCTACTAATTAGTAATTACATCTCTGTTCTTGCACAGCATTTGTATTGGGATGAGATGATTTGTACAGGCATGGTGTTCAGACAACGTTGGACGAAATGCCCTTGATCTCCTTTAGAGAGTGAGACGCAAGGTTCATAAATCTCTCGCTGTGTAACTAACTTGGGACATAATCCTCACCCCGGATCCTCCAGCGACTGACGAGGCTTGCCCGTGCACATGCACATTCACCTGGCTTGCATGATGCAACCACGACGACTTCTTGCTCGTGTGCTGCTAATCTTGCCCTCGTCGTGCAGACTCCGCGGAATCCTTTCACCACGAAGACGAACAAGTTCGCGCACGCCTGAACTTCGTGCTTCTCGCACGGCTGGTTGTTGTGGTGGATGGGCTGGGCAGAGGTGGGCGCCAGAGGAGGACACCCACACCACGCAGCCTCGGCGTGGTGAGGTCCATTCAGCGCGTGCCCGTGCCTGGCCACGCACTCCGCTGTTTGTACTGCTGTGTTGTGGTGCAGAGGTCGAGGTTGGGGGCACGTAAACACGATAAGGTATAATGAGTACAGATAAGGCGCACATGGAGACCTCCGGCCCCGGGATGTGGCCATGACAATTTACCAAAGAAAGAGTGATGTCGACTGCTTGTCAGCTGCTCTGTACGTGCTCGCCACTCGCCCAGCCAGTTCCTCGACACACATACGTCGGCGCTCGTCAGCAGCCACCTTGCGCAGTAAACACTGGGGACAGAATCGCACGGCTCCACGGGGGCCGAGCTGTGGACAAGGAAATGCGCAATGTATGAGCTGGACTTTAGAACCTATAGCCAGAGTAACGACGCTCCGACGGGCCATATATAAGCGACAACTGCTGAGACGAGTGTTTGCGATCAGCAGGCTCAAAGTCTGCTAAGATGAAAGTCGTCTTTGTACCTCGAAATTAATACGAGGTCTGTGGTGGGGATTAGCGTGACATCAGCGCCCTGTTCTCCGGAACAAAGCAGACGCAGACCAGAGTTCTCATGAAATGAAACAAACAAGCAAAGAGCTGGTTGATGGGATGAAAAGTGTCTTCCATAAAAGGAAAGCTCGAAGGAAGCTCGTCGTTCAGACCTCGACTTCATCTCAACCGAGAAGCTCCTGCCCAGACGGGATCTTCTTCAGTCAACAGCCCAGCAGCGCCCACGAGCACCAGTCTCATCTTGCACCCCCGCCGCACCTTGTCGCCCTGCCCGAACGGGTCACATTCGCATACAGTCACTCTCCCGCCAGCCCACTACGCTTGGCCCCTCTTCGTCCCTTCCCGAACCGCGTCAGGTCATTCGTTGACACGATGATTGAGAAAGTGCTGGACACCCACCAGTACAAGCACTGGCTGGCTCTGCCCATGCAGCAGCAGCCCCAGTGGCCAGACCAGCAACATGCCAACAACGTCCTCGGCACAAGCAAGTCACACACACAACACCCACCCGAGGCTTCCTTAATTGACTTTTGCGCTCTTTCCTTCTTGCAGTTCGCACGATGCCTCCACTGGTGTCCTCGCAGGAGGTTCTTCGCCTGCGCGAACGCCTGGCTGCAGTCGCGAAGGGCGACGGCTTCATTCTGCAGGGAGGCGACTGCGCCGAGCGTTTCCTGGACTGCAACGCGCCTACCATCGAGAACAAGGTGAACCTGCTCATCGAAATGGGGTCAATTTTCGAAACAGAGACTTCCACAGACTGCGTGCTCCTCGGACGCATCGCGGGTCAGTACGCCAAGCCTCGCTCAGGATCAGACCCTTGTGAGTCATCGAACAAACATCCTCATTTATTAAAAGTACAATCAAGCACTAATTAACCCTGCACTGTCTCCGTTTATAGTTTTGTTTCGTGGGGACAACGTGAATGGGTTCAGTGAGGCCGAGCGGAAGCCGAACCCGGATCGCATGCTGCGAGGCTACTACACAGCCTCCGCCACACTCAACTACATTCGTGCAATGCTGAGCACCCTCAACGAGGACCGTGTCAACAACAACGGCGTGGGCGCAGCGGCTGTAGCTGAGGGAGACACAAAGGATGCGTCCCGTCGCGTAGAGCTGCACACCAGCCACGAAGCGCTGATCCTCCCGTACGAGGACGCGCTCACTCGAGAGATCGACGGCAAGTTCTACAACCTCTCCGCCCCGTTCATCTGGATCGGCGACCGAACTCGCCAGGTCGACCACGCCCACATCCACTACGCCGCCCACGTGGAGAACCCCATCGGCATCAAGGTAGGGCCCTCAATGACCTCCGAGGAACTCATCAACCTGCTCCGCACCGTCTGGCGCGATCCCGAGGCCAACCCCGGCAAGGTAACCCTCATCACTCGCTACGGCGTCGACAAAGTCCGCAAGTTCCTGCCCCACCACATCCGGGCGGTGCAGTCGATCGGCTTCAAAGTCATCTGGTCATGCGACCCGTGCCACGGGAACACCTTCATCACCACCAACGGGTTCAAAACACGACACTTCGACCAGGTACGCCCTCTATCACTTGGAATGTGCAAGCTGATTAACGACTGATGTATTCGATATGCAGATGCTTGGTGAGGTGCAGGCGACGATGGAGGTGCACGCGATGGAGGCGTCTCGGCTGCACGGGGTCCATCTGGAAATGACCGCCGAGGACGTTACCGAGTGCATCGGAGGAGGGGGCAGCGAGGCGGAGGAGGCAGCGTTGATTGAGAAGCTGGGAAGCAAGTACGAGACCTACTGCGATCCGCGCCTCAACTACGCTCAGTCCATCCGCTTCGCACAACTCCTCGCCAAAGGCTTCGCACTTGCCAACAAACACATGCCCCACAACGGCGGAGCCAACGGCGAGGGAGCAGACGTCAACCCACTCTGCTCACTCCAGTGAACCGAAACACAATGCCAGGACAGGTGTGCAAGGTTCACAACGTGGAACATAATCTACACTCGTTAGATGTACGGATTAGTTAGACAGACACTTTTCAATCTTTGGGATTTCTTATTTGGGTTCAGGGATATAACACAACAATGCCAATAACCGCACTAAGCATGGAATAAAACTCTCAAAATCAAAAAAATGAATCAATACAGAGCCCGCAATAAATTGTCATGGCGGTAAGCATCGAATCCTCACTCCGTGTCCAAAGGCTCAAACGCATCTCTGCAGACCTTCAGAAGGCTCGCGCCCGGGCCGGGGAAAGATTTATCTGCTGCAAGTAACGGGGACCGTATGGAATACAAAGATACCAGGTGAATCCTTCTCGTTCACGTGACTGCTAGTTTTTGGATCCTTTAGACACGTGCTATTTGCATTGCTGTCCGAGATGGGCCGGGCACCCTGTGTTCTGTCCCGGACTCCGGCCCGCGCTCAGGTACAAACTATGCATCTCCATGAGACATAACTTCTGCAAGGGCTCCCACTTTAGTCGGTCTAACTGATTCCGGTAGCACCCCGCCCCCCTCGTGCCACGTCGCCTTTTCATTTTTGACTTTGACAATACGATTCTGCAGGATGATTCGAAGGCCTGCATGCCCAGAGCCTTCGCCAAGATCAAGCAGAGTCCCCTCCCCCCTCGGTGCTCTCCTCAATGGACTTCTCCTCAGAGGTGAACTACGCCCAGCACCTCCTCGACTTCCTCATCGCCAACGGAGTTCCGCTCTCAGCCGTCATCAAGCAGCTGGGCACACTGCCACGGTAAGAGTACGAATCGCACAACCAGGCATTGTTGTTTGAGTAATTGTAATTGTGATTCAATTTGAGTGCAGAGATGCCTGGGTTGTTGCGTACCGTGAACAGGAACACGAAGCAGGCACCCTTCTCGCACTTGATAGTGCTGTCGGGCTCCTTCGACTTCTTCATCTGCGGCGCTCTCTCCACTGCCCTCTCCATCCTCCCAAACGTAATCATCGCAAATCGTGCCACGTTCCTCCGCACCACGCCACAAACACTCAAATTCTCTCAGACGCACTGCCGGCTCTGTTCACGCTACTTCTGCAAAGGCGCGGCGCTGACCAACTATCGCCAAATACAAGGCCCATTCGGCCAGGTGGTGTTTGTGTGCAACGGATCGAACGATCTCTGCCCTGCCTTTCCGCCTCCAGCTCGGCGACTTCTCTTTTTGCGGAAGGGGTTCGCTCTGGAGCAGGCCATCCTGGCACTGGATCGCCTTGACGACGTGGGCGAGGAGGAAGTCACTTGTCAGGCGGACTCTGAACCCAACAGGAACAAGGAGGCAGGAATCAAGGCGCGGGTGGTGCCCTTCAAGACCGGCAAATTCGTCCGTCGACTTGTAGTTGTACATTCTAGACTAGTTTTACGTCATTTCAGTTTGGTTTGTTAATGATTTCCAATGCAATAAAATCGTACCCCTTGTTCCGCTCTACGTTGTGGTCATCTCATCGCGAGCTCACTTCTATCATGTTGTTCTGCTGCTGCACTCGGCCTAACTGCTCCTCCTGCAGGAAGGTACGTTCCACTTTCCCGAGTAAAACACTCATGCTCATTGGTGCTTGGTTCTCTCTGTATTGAAGAAAGAGGCTCCACCGAAGGTGCTGTACGTCTTTGACTTTGACTGCACGGTGGTCGTCTGCAATTCCGAGACGGTCTACCGTACCTCCGTGGCCAAGCACCGCGGAGTCCCTGAAACGACCGTCGAAGACCCTCCGCCACCCGTGCGATATGACCATATATGTCAGGCGCTCATCGACTACGTCACGGGTCCCTGCCAGGTTTCCATGGAAGAAATCCTCGACTGCGTCCGAGCCCTGCCCTTCATCCAAGGCAACTCAACGCGAGACAACCCATTTCAACCTTTTTATGATAATGCTCCTAATGTTTCGTGACTCGTCTGATGAGCAGGGATGGAGGAGTGTCTGCACAGACTCAGTGGAGCGGTGCTGGCTGTGAATCCCAACGCACGGTTCATCGTGTTATCCGGAGGCAACAACCTCTTCATCAGGTACAAATGTCAACATACATCATCTAACCACTTGAGCCTTAAGAAATTCTTACTGAGCTGAAGTTGTTTGAGGTATGTCGAAGGACCAAGTTGGCCTCTGCGTCACCACCGATCGAGCCTGACGAGGTGATTTCGAACCGCGGAGTGCTGAGTGAGGACGGGAAGAGCTTCAGCTATTCGTCGCACTCCAACCAGACGCACTGCCGCCTCTGCAGCCGCGCCCTCTGCAAGGGAACCGAGCTGGAGTACTACTTCGAGACCCACGGACGCTTCACCGCAATCCATTTCATTTGCGATGGGACCAACGACATTTGCCCAGCCATGCGACTCCGTCAAGAAGACACGCTCTACGTGCGGACGAGCTACGGCCTAGATGCGATGCTTCAGCGCGGTCTCGTCGCCGGGCTGCCCATCACCATCAAGGCGCAGCTCGTCTTCTGGACCAACGGAGATGACCTCCTCCCGAAACTGCTTCCACAACTCTTCCCGGGCGCCAGGCACTACGACCAGGCAGCCACCGTCTGAACTCAAAGCCAAAGACAGAGTTAGAGTGTTTACAAGGCGTGCTGTGCCGGGACGCAAGAAACCATCTGCTTGTCATTCTGTTCATCCTGAGCACAGTCGTGAATAAATTCTAAATTGTGGTCTTGAGCAAGTGAATGTGTGTTCTTTGGGTCGTGTTCCCATTCGCGGTCACGTACTAAAAGAAGCCATCCATCTCCAATTTATTTTTTGCTGTCGTCAACGCAAACGAGCACAACGAGACGAGTGTTGGTCGGGTTAGTTCACGTTGTGGTTGTCTGCACACAAATTTGCACACAAATCATGGCCTTGGGACTCTGTCGACTTGCAAAGCGACGGCTCACTGTGAGAGTTTCTTCACTGCTCGGCGAAGGAAGAACAAGTTCGCACTGGATTGAATTATCGTGTTGGATTACATGACACACAATACGAGTTTATGGTCGGTATCATAAAGATCGTGTGAGCATTCCTCCACAACCAACCGGCGCAGTCACGCAGTCGACGCGTGAACGCTCTGCTCGCCCTCACCTTCGTCCAGTGTCACGGTCACGGTCACACGCCACTCCAATCTCTCGCTAGCGCCAGCACCCGAAATGACGCTAAAGAATCTCACCCTCAACCTGCACGGCCAGGCGTCGTATTTTGCGGGCCAACGCGTTACTGGGCATGTCCAAATCCACGCGGCACGACCCAAACGCATCACAGGTGAGTAAAAAGTCCGTCTCATTGGGGCCGTGAAGTCTCAGCTTTGTCTCCTGGGCGCAGATTTGAGCCTGCACTGGAGGGGTACGGCGAAAATTTTTGCTGGCTTCGCGCCGAACACTGCAGACAGGCCTGTCCTCGCTTCAGAGACGTACTTCGACACCCGAGTATCTCTCCTCCAGCATGAGATTTCACAACAGAGTGAGGACTCTGCGGACGTCTGGATCCTGGCCCCTGGCCCGCACTCCATCCCCTTCGACTTCGTCCTGCCTTCCCACTGCCCCTCCTCCTTCCAGGAACCGTACGCAGAGGTCAAATACACGGTTCAGCTCCAGCTGACACGACCACCCGTCGTCGGGGTTCGGAGAAGGGGCTCTTTCTCACTGCTGGTGCCCTTCACAGTGAACGGTCTCTACGACCTGAACAGGCGAGAAGTGTCTGCCACTCCACCTGTAGTGCACTCAGCCAACAAGACGCTGGCGAAGGAGAAGGGGAAGTCTGGGAAGCTGGGGCGGAAGCTGTCATTGCTGAGTCGGCTACTGCTGCCTTCGCCTGGCGTGGCTCCGATTGGATTCAGTATGCAGTTGGTGCGGGAGGCGGTGGTACCCGGGGAGTTCCTTCAGTTCCGCGTGGAAATGTTCAACAACACAAAGTACGATGTGACGCAGGTGACCCTCGCCCTCTTCCAGGTCAGCAGTCACAAGACACACGACCCACGTCATGGGTCAACCACGTTATTCAGATCGGCCTAACCTTCTCTTGTTCTTGCGCAGGAAACAAAGTACTTGGCGGGTGGCGTCGTCAAGACAGGATTGCGTCAGAAGCTCTGCGGTACCGATGGACCAGTGGTCTGTGCCAGAAGCACCGAGACTTGGGAGACGAACGTGGACGACTCGCTGTATCTGCAGGTGCCCTCAGGTGGGTGACATGCTTCCGTCCGGGTAAATGAGTTAAAAAGTTAGGAGTAAAGAGGAAAGTTATTATTAATTGTAGTGCCCCCAACCAACCTGGGCCTCGGACACTCCGCCTGCAAACTCGTCAGCCTGGAGTACTTCCTCCAACTGGAGATGCAGCTCGACCCGGACGCACCTTCTGTCAAACATGGACGCGTGAAGGCCCAATTTCCTGTGGTGGTGGGCAACGTGCCCCTCAAGGCGACCTTCTCGGAGTTCATCTCGCTCCGGGACAAAAAGTCCAAGAGCACGGGCACTGAGCAGCAGGATTGCAACAACAACGCGGGACAGAAGGGTGACACAACTGGACTGGCGCTGGGATACCCCGAACTCTGCGACCCGACCTTCCAGGAGGCAGTCAACTCGTACTCAGCAGCGCCCCCGCCAGTCTTCAGCATCGCCCAACCCCCGGCCAGTCTAGGCACCGGCCGCAAGGCTGGCGAGGAGGAGGAGGACAGCGAGGAGGAGTTTCTGGCCACTTTCCAGAAAGAGGCGCGACAAGACTTTGAGTTTGTGCCCAAGTACGTGACTTACACATCCGTCCATGGCCTGGACTTGACAGAACTCATGGGACCCCCGGCCGGAATGCCCCAAACTCCTCTCATTCCACCGCCCTCGCCAATACCTAACAGATGCAGCAACCCTGCGATTGAGACCAATGAGATCGAGTCCAATTCCACACTACATCCATTTTGACATAAGCGATAAGGTCACAATCACGCACGCACATTTAGCACATGGCACCAACGGCACGTTGCAATAAAACGAGCTTCCTAACAAAACGGCTTAATTCGCCGGACGTGGTTCTCAGCAGTTGTCGTTTACTTCATGTTTCCGAAAGGCGTTAGTTGTTGGCCGTGATGGAAGTGTTGCATTCTCCATTCAGCTGCCACTCACCGTTCCTGCGTTCTTGCCCTCGATTCAAGTCGACCTCATCCACCGCAGTCAGTTGTTTCTCGCTCTCCAACGGACGTGCAAACAAAAAATGGCTCTCCCGATGGCCTGGATCCGCACCTGCTTTATGCTTCTCGGTTGCTTGGCGTGTGGCGAGTACATCAGTGACAACGTGAACGTAGAGTCTTCTGATCCTAATGACGTGGGCTTCTTCTTTCACGCAAACCAAAAGTAAAGCGACTGATCAGCAACTGGAGAAGCTGGAAAACTTTGTTGTTTTACACTTTTGATCATATGAGAAGTGATTTTATTCTCCCACAGGAATCTCTCCGACTGGGACGAACTGAGGTACAACGACCCCGCATCTCTCACCGACTCCCGCTTTAACCCCAACCATTCAATACTCATCGTTCTCGTGCACGGATACACGCAGAACCACACATCCGCCTTCCCACGCCTTCTCCGTAACGCGTACCTCCGAGCTGGATACGCGAGGCACGCTAACCTGCTGACTATCAACTGGGGCAAACTGGCCACCCCGAAAAACCCGGACCCTCTCGTCCTCGTCGGCAACCTCCTCCAACTCACGTCCTACAGGCAGGCCATGGACAACGTGCCCGTTGTCGGACGTCGCGTCGCGGACTTCCTCGTCTTCTTGCAGGAGGAGGGCATGATTCGGGTTGCTGACACGCGAGTCCACCTCATCGGGCACAGCCTCGGGGCCCACGTGTGCGGGATGGCGGGTCTCTTCCGCCGCAGGAGTGCGGGCGTGCCTCTGACCCGCATCACGGGCACCGATCCAGCCATGCCGGGCTACCAGCAGAGACCGGCTGAGGAGAAGCTGGACGCGAGTGACGCGTCGTTCGTGGACGTGGTGCACACGGACTCGGGTGAGTACGGCGAGTACGTAACCCTCGGACATGCAGATTTCTTCGTCAACGGAGGAGGTCCCAACCAGCCAGACTGCGCCGTCGTCAAGGACCCCACCCAGAGCTCCTGCCCCCACAACCTGGCACCACGCTACTTCGCCATGTCCCTCAGCACGACAAGCCTTAAGGCCTGTCCGCAGGGCGCCGTCCCACCGCCAATGCAGCCACCACCGTGCCTCGAAGAGACAAAAGTCACGTTCGGCCAGCACTGCCCCACCACGTAAGTGCCATCCAACTAAAGTTTATTCTTTGATTGCGTGAGTCATGTTGGCTTGCAGGGCCCGGGGGTCCTTCGGAATCGCCTTGACGCTCGGATCGAATGCCGAAATCCGAGAGTGAGCAAAGGTAACTACTCCTATGGCGAAGACTAAATTGATAACACAATAAGTCAAATTTATTTGACAGAGCTTATAAAACAGGAGATAATTAAACAGCGCACCATCCAGAAGCTAAGAACTATATAAATTAGATACAAATAAGTCCGTCCTAATGTTAAGGTGATGACGAATTGGATGAATCGGAGTCTCCCAAGTCCAAAGCTGCTAAGCCACGTACGATTTTCCGTTCTTCTTGCTCCGAGTCAAAGTCCGAAGAGTCGGAGGTGTCGCTGTCGTAGGCGCTGGAAGAGCGGCTGTCAGAGCTCTTCTCCGCCTCCGACCCGACTTCTCTCAGTCTACTGGCGTTTCTTCGATGTACCTTTGAAGCGAGGTGGAGGGACAGGTCGTAGCGATGCTCGAAGTGCAGAGCACAGGCGCGGCAGGAGAGGTCAGGCGTCGGGTTGAGCGGCGGCGGGTTGAGTTTGTCGAACTGCGCTCGCTTCTGATGGAGCGGGGTGGCCGTGTGCCTGTCAAGGTTGTAGGCAGAGTGGAAGGCTTTCCCACCGCAGGTGATGCATGCGTACGCAGCGGAAGCTGCCGTGTGCGCCACCTTGCCCAAGCCCAGTGGAGGCTTCTTCGATTCCTTCCCAGTTCTGCTCTGCCCTGCTCCCGCGAGCCGAGACTCCTCCTTCGCTTCGCCGTTGGTTATAATTATAGTTGTGCTGGCCAGCAGTTTGCCGAGGTGGCCTTGAGTCTTCTTGTGCCTGCGCAGGTTGAACGGCGTTGTCAGACGCACTTGACAAACCCGGCAGAACAGAGGGTCCTCCGTCTCATCCTTCCCGGGCTCCGCGTCCTCCAAGAAACTGTCCGTCATCGCTGGGCCGTTTGCTCCACTCGTGGTCGCCCTAGCAATGGACCCTTTTTCTCTGACTGTCTTCTCCTCCGAGGCTTCCATCTCAGGATTGGCATCAAGTCCGTTGTCGGGGATTATCTCTACTACTTCCCCTGACGCCGCTGCCTCCACAGGCGCATGGTGCAGATCGGCCGTGTCCTGAAATTCTTGAATCTCTTCAAAGAGCAGCCGCCCGGGGTCCTCCACCGTCCCGTCCTTCCCAACGTACTGCTCCGCTTCCTCGTCGCCCTCCGCCTGGAGTTGGAGCTCGGGGGAATGTTCGGTCCCATCCACCGGGGAAATGTAATTTGGCACAGACCCAAAGTGGGTCTCGAATGATTGGGAAGGCGTCTTTGGAGAAGCAGGGCAAGAATCAGTGCAGATCACAGCGGCTGACGGCTCTTGCTCCCCAACAGGAACATGCTCGGCGTGAGTGGCGTCCTCCGACCCGGCCGATCCCTGATCAGTTCCTTGACTGGACTTGTTGGTAGCAGCGGACTGAGTTTCTGC